>KZ308685.1:0-213024 GCA_000376725.2 Ladona fulva | reverse complement strand
TCCTGCAGCTGTGGCAGCCATTTTGTCTTCTGCACTTGTATTCTCAGTGATTTGGGTCTTTTCAATGGCTATGCTCAGAATAATTTGCACTGAATTATTCTGAACATAGCCATTGAAAAGACTCATCACTGAGAATACAAGTACAGAAGGCAAAAATTGATCTGAAAAAATAAAAGTATGAAACATGAGAAAAAAGTTGATAATATTGATAATATTTCATGTACAATTATGCATTGCTCATAACATTCTTTGGATTTTTCTTTGCTATTGCTTGGTAGTTTGTTCTCATAATTTATCAATTGTTTTTTGTAATTTTTCTTGAATTTCAATTTTCAACTTCAACTAACTACCAAGTAATAGTGAAGATTTAAAACAAAATCCGAAGAATATTATGAGCAATGAGTAATGTGAACATAAAAAAATTGCGATCATAAGAAAAGTTAGTTTGCTATTGGGCTGAGCACTTGAAAATGCCACAGCCCTACTTAGTAAAGCATGAAAAAATCTAACCAAATTTAAAATAAATAGGATCCTATCACCATGCTTAAAGAAAAATGACAGAAATAACTTTCACTTAAATTCCAATAGAGAAATCAAAGCTGGAGAAAATGTTTTTGAGGGATGAACATGGAAGGACTCTTAAAGAACTGCAGTATTTATATTTCAGAGAGAACCTGATTCAAATGAAATGAGAAACATACATAAGAAATATAGGGATTGAAATCCTATGATAACATATTGTTTCTTAGGTTGTAAAGAGTAGGGATGCGATTACAGAGCCTCTCCCAACCAAATGCCAAACCTTACCTTCACATGGTACAACCTG
Source organism: Ladona fulva (assembly GCA_000376725.2). NCBI lineage: Eukaryota > Metazoa > Arthropoda > Insecta > Odonata > Libellulidae > Ladona > Ladona fulva. The sequence goes on along the minus strand of KZ308685.1, from coordinate 212,198 downwards.
TTTAAACTGACGAGGATATGTCGACGGAAAGACCTCCAGGATAGGAAGTCACCCCTCTACACCCTCATCAGAGGGTGGATGAGCAGGTAGAGGGAAGGGCACCCTGATGTCCTTGGGGGCGGGAAACTGCCCCCAAATGCGGATGAATCCAATAAGACCAATGGAATCAGGATGTTTCATTGAACGGCATTTAAGGGCTATAAAATATAATGGGTTCTTCCCAAATTAAATATTCCGGAGGTAAAATAGTTTCCCGATCAGATCTCTGGGGGAAACATTTTTGCGAAGAATCTTTTGAGAATAGGAACAAGGAATGTAAGAACACTAATTTAATCACGGATTTAATTGGAGTTGGCAAGGTGAGAAGAGGAGGACGTGGAGAAGCTTGCACGCTGTTTTACTCTGAAGATATGAATGGAAGAAATGGAGTTGGTATAATGGTAACAGAAAAAGTCAAGGGTAAAGGGTTCAAAGGGTAAAGTATTTAGGAGACAGGCTTATAACTGTGAGGATAGAGAGCATACCAAAACACTTGCTAGTCATTCAAGTATATATGCCAACAAGTCATCCAGACTGTGAGATAGAAGAAATGTATGAAAGGATAGAAAAGGAAATGGAGGAAGGGAAAAACTGCTGTAAGATAGTAATGGGGGATTGGAACGAGGTTATAGGAGAAGGGAGAGAGGAAAGTATGGAATAAGAAAGAGAAATGAAAGTGGAGACAGACTCCTACAATTCTGTAAAGAAAATAAGATGATGGTGGCAAACACTTGGTTCAAAAATCATATACGACTATGCACTTGGAAGGCACCAGATGATTGGTACAGATGCCAAATTGACTATATTATGATAGAACAGAGATTTAGAAATGGGATAACGAAAACATGTGGGCATAGACATAGACAGCGATCATATTTTACTGATGGCAAATCTGAACATTAGGATGAAGAAAGTGAGGATGGCAAAGAAGAAAAACATGGAACTGATGTAAGATTGAAGAAATGGGAAAGGAATAATTCGGTAATTGTATGGAAAAGAACAAAAAGGAGGGAGAAAATTCCAAAGAAAACTGGATAAGAATGAAAGAAAATATAACGAAAGAAGCAAAAGAATTTAAATTGGTTATGTTAAAGGTGTGAGGAAAAAGAAACCATGGGTGACAGATGCAATGATAAATAAAATGGAAGAGAGAAGGCAAGCTAAAAAGAGAATGGATGAGGAAGGAAAAAGGAAATACAGAAAACTGAATAATGAACTGAGAAGAGAATGTGAAAAGGCGAGAAAGAAATGGCTTGATGAAAAGTGCAACGAGATAGAAGACAGGAAAGTATGAGGAAGCACATAGGAAAATAAAGGTGTTCAATGGAGAAGGTGGAAGAGCAGGAGAAGTAGTAAATGCATAGAGGGCAGGGAAGGGAAAGAACTGTTTGGAGAGAAAGCGCTTGGAAGGTGGAAGGAGTACATAGAGGAGCTGTATGACGAAGAAGTGAATGAATGTTCAATGGGATACAGAATATTGGAAAGTGAAGTAAGACAGGCTTTAAAAGAAATAAAGAGAGGAAAGGCACCAGGAGTTGATGAGTTACCAGCAGAGTTAATGAAGAATCTTAACGATAAAGGAGTAGAAAATGTAACAGGTCTATGTAATAAAATATATGAAACAGGAGAGTGGCCGGAAGACTTCCTGAAGACTGTCATGGTGCCAATACCCAAGAAAAAGGGTACTACAAAATGTAAAGAACATCGGACAATAAGTATAATATCACATGCTGCCAAAATAATGTTAAGGATATTGAATAAAAGGATGGTAAGCAAGATGGAGGAAGGTATAGGAGAGGAACAATTCGGTTTCAGAAAAGGAAAGGGGACAAGAGACGCAATAGGACTTTTAAGAATAATTGGAGAAAGATATTTGGAAAGAGAAAAAGGGTTATGTTTATGCTTTGTAGACCTTGAAAAAGCGTTTGATAGGGTTAATTGGAGGAAACTAATGGAAGTAATGAAAAGAAAGGGAGTAGAATGGAGAGAGAGGAGATTGATTGAAAGACTGTACAAGAACCAACGAGTGGCGGTGAGATTTGACAGAGGTTTAAGTGAATGGTGCGAAGTGGGGAGAGGAGTTAGACAGGGATGCTGTCTGTCGCCAACGTTGTTTAACATGTATTTAGAAGAAATGATCGAGGAAAGTTTGGAAGAAGAGGAAAATGCAGGAGCAAAAGTTGGGGGCAAAAGGATAAAATGTATCAAGTTCGCAGACGATATGGTAGTGATCGCCGAGGATCCTGAGACATTGAAAAGGATAATGGACAGAATTAATGTAGGGTGTGAAAGATATGGAATGAAGATAAACAAGGGAAAAACAAAGACCATGAAGATAGGATGTGAAGAAAGAATAGGATTGGTTTTGGACGGAGAGGACATAGAGCAGGTGGAGAGATTCAAGTATCTTGGTTGTGTAGTGGAAAGTGACTGGAAATGCTTAAAAGAAATCAAAGAAAGAGTAGGAATGGCAAAGACAGCATTCATCAAGATGAAAAGGTTATTGACAAGCAAGTTGGATATGAAATTGAAAAAGAAGTTGATGAAATGCTATGTTTGGAATGTGTTTTTGTATGGATCTGAAAGGTGGACGATTAGGAAAGCGGACAGGAAGAGAATAGAGGCGTTTGAAATGTGGACATGGAGAAAAATGGAAGGTATAAATTGGAGTGATAAAGTAAGAAATGATGAGGTCCTGCAGCGTGTGGGAGAAGACAGAATATTGATGGATATTATTAAAAAACGGCAGAGAAACTGGATTGGACACTTCCAATGAAGGACTACTGAAAATGGCAGTAGAGGGAGCGGTGGAGGGAAAGATGAAGAGAGGGAGAAGGAGAAGAAAGCTTTTGGATGAAGTAAAAGGAAGAGAAGGATACGCAAAATTTAAGGCTAAAGCCTTGGGAAGGAAATTATTTTAAAACCAATGACGCCAAGGACCTGCCATTTGGCAGAAAACCAATGATGATGATGAACACATAGATTCAAAGAAAAATGCAGTAAAACCTCACAAAGAACTGAAAGAAGTTCTTTTCCGTGAATATACAAACTACTTGTAAATGCTCCTAGGAAACTGAACTCTACCAGTGCTTAAAAATTTAGTCTTCACATTACATTTTGCTATTCATGATGTTTGAAAATTTTGTTAAGAAATGTTAGTTTGCCATTGGGCTGAGCACTAGAAAATGCCACAGGCCTACTTAAATATACGGTAAAGCATGAGATAAACCTAATTTAAAATAAATATCTTCCTATCACCATGCCCACTAAAGCTTATCACAAGCAATGCATAATGCGCGCATAAAAACTGCTATCAAAATGAAATTTAATTAGCCATTGGGCAGAGTACTTCAAAATGCTACAGAGCTTTAAACAATGTAAAACAAGAGGGAAATGAAACAAATTAAATATCACCTTGTGGCATAAACAATATGCGCCAAATGAATTTGTCTGAATTAAATATATTTGAAGTTTATCATTTATCTAAGAAAAACATTGAAATCGAGAAAAATGTTCCATCTATCTAATAAAAATATAAAGAATATTTTAATCCATGTCATATAGAAATACTGCAGTTTCCAAAGCATATAGCACATTAAAACAAGATTTTCTAAGGCCATAAAACAGATTACATCAATCTCTACATTGATTCGGTCTTTTTTCATTCTAAACAAAAACTAAAATCCTTAAAATTCTATTCAGAATTCAATCCTATTTAACATTATCTGTCTCTCAGAAAAGTTAACTAAGTTATAGTGATTCTTGACAGGAAATAAATCCAAAAAAAAAAAAAACGTTTCCCCTGATAATAAGAATGGAAATCATTCACATGAGGATTAATAAATGAAAATTTTGGGGAATAATGACAACATTTTGTCAATTACTTTGATTTAATGAATTTTTCTGGGATGGGAAAATGGGAAATTCATAGGCCGTGAGATTCTAATATGAAATTCACAAATAATATTCATGCTTACTACATCAACACATAACAACACACACAGCTATTTAGTTTGTAACAGATTATTTACTCAGATTACTATGATTCAGAATAAAGATAATTCATTAAGTGATGACCTAATTAATGCTAGCAATATATTTAATACATTTCTTCAACTACTATTGAAGATCACTGCTAATGATTTCTTCTGTATTTAAGAATTGATGATCAATTTTTAAAACCATTAAAGAAATTCACTCATTTTCTAAACAGAACAAAAAAAGGAAAACTGAAAGAATTTTATGAGAAAAAATTGTAATAAATGGGAATGCTAACTCACAAAAGTAAGGGCTTTCTCCTGAAGACCAGTCTCCTTCCTTAAAGATACAGCCAGGGTTGAGACCAAAATCCATTGCGGAAACTTCTTTCTTCTTTTCTGTACAGCCATTACTGCACCTCTTCATAACTTGGTTTTTCAAAAACTATTCAAGTTTCTTCCATATTCCAGCAAAAAATCTCCATGGCAGCCTTGAGAAATATTTTTTCCAGCAGTCATATGGGGATTACTGTAACAGAAATATTCAACATCTGATTTATTTTTAATATCAAATTACTTGCATCTGATATTTGCTTATAGAATATTTCTTATACAAATTAAGTTTATCTCCTAAGGAGTTAACATCATCATCTCATTTAATTTGATACAAAATTATTTCCACAGTATTTTAATTTTCTCTATACAAGCATAATTCTGTACCTGTAACTTCTCTTATTTACAAAAGAAAAAACTGAGAAACTGTGACTTAAACACAAGCATTCAAGGAATATGAATACAATCCAGTTACGTCCATTTTTAAAGCTATATACATCTCATGAAATGTTAGAATGATGTGTTCCATGAAACATCCAACATATCCTTACTGATGCACTTCAAAAGAAACTACAAGTACAAATATGAAAACCAGTGCATGGAAAAATGGATACAGTCATAATGTTTCTATGAAATACAAACTTGATAACTCTTACAATATTCAAAATAATGGAATTAAATATACAAAGATCAAAAATGATTACACAATATAAAATTCGGTAAATATTTGATAGAGGCACACCAGCCTTTAATCAAATATTTAGCTAAAATTCAATGATAATGGTATTCTAGAAGAGGAAGAGCTCTTCCTTTATGAATCATAATTCATGCAAGCAACAACAGCCTTTCCCTCAAAAATTGAGTGACACATGATGCAACACCAATTTTATGTCATTTAGAATGTAGCATTCAAAGCTTAACAAATACGCAGCAAAGAGAATTTGAAATCAAGATGCCAAAACAAGAGGGAACAATTGTTCGAGGAGGAACAATTTCAGGAATGCAAAATTTCAGAATTAATTCATTTTCCTTTCAGAAAAATCGAACTTCTATAACAGCTAACATAAATCCGCTCGAAATAAGAAGTAATTATAGGCTGATAAGCCTTATGCTCGAAGTAATCCTTACCTTTGTCTCAGATAATACGTCCTTGATGCATCCACTATTCGTCCTGGTTGGCTTTGTCGACAATCGAAAAAGTTGTTTTTCAGATCTCAAGGATCGACAATCCCCAATAAGACCGAGTTCAAAATTTCACACATTCTACAGTTGAATATCTCTAAAACTTCGCTTTTTTGCTTAGCAAATCATTCACAACACACGTTTAAGCAACAAAAGTAATCTAATAGTCACTTGGTTGAACAGGTACTTCGCCATTCCCACCAACCCCAAAACAATGCTTGGGAGAAGTGCTATCATTGCGTTCATGCTAATTAAGGTTAGCATATTCTATTGCTGATTCTCGTTAGGCGCGAAACTTTCCAGATACGTTTATTCTGGTTCATACCCTTTTTTACCCTTCGTGGCGCCAGGTTTGAATATCACTAATCATAGTTGTACTAAATTCATCACTGTTACAGTCGTAGCTAAAGAACTAGATATCGAGAAGTAAGCTAGAAAACACTGATATCGACAGATCCCGTTATTTTCACCATCTGAAAATATCTATAGCAAGTGAGAAAGTTTGAACTATAATAAGAGTGTCATGTTTTACTATTTTTTACTTCCGGACTTCTGTAAGTTAGACCCCCTTCCCTTACAGATATTTAAGCGAGGATGTCTTTTAGAAAATGCAACATTATGTGCCTGTTTTGACAGGTTATTGCATATTTTTAGTCTGAAAGNCATCAAATACCAAAGATAACTCCCATTCTGTGTATAAAGAAAGGAGTTTATCCAAAGATAAATCAACTTCTGAGGAAAAATGTTTGAATATCTTCTCCTTCACTGACTCATCTTCTATCTTTAACATATAGACATTTCCCAATTTGCTGCTTCCCATGCAGAAGATTTCATTCCCTTCATTTGATTCCAAGACCTCAATATTCTTTGATTGGCAATCATCCCTGTCAAAATCCAAAGTGGTACAAATCACAAACTTAACATCTCTCCAGATTTCTTTGTATGTACCTTTTTCTTTGATCTTTAAGAAAGATGGGAAATATCTAGAGAGGCTATAAATATTTTTCTGAGGCCCAGTCAAATCTTCATATCTAATCCTTTTCCTCACATCATTCACATGTTTCAGTTGCATTAAATATGTCATTGGACTGGGATCAAATACCTGCACAAAGAGGTCATCGAATTTAAAATCTTCTGACTTCTCTGTTGCCATTTTGAACTCTAATTTTTTGTCATGCAAGCACTTTAAGATATACATGGGCACTTTTGATTCATAGTCCACACCATTTCGGTTGGAAGGGCCTTTTTTATACAATTCACATGTTACACTCATCTTGAAGCCTTAAAAATCAAAGTTTGTGTAGCATTTTCCAGGATTAATGCATGAGAAATTAGGTTTTTACCATTTCTGGATCTCTTAATTTTCCTGCAATGTAAAGCACAGATTCCTTGCACACAGTAACTGCCAGAAACTGCAAAGAAAAAGCAGAGAAAGGTCCTTGCAATTATACCTTAAACCACATGGGATTTTTACAGATTTATTTATTCCTATTTTGTTGTAAAAATTAAGCATACAATGCAAACATATCATTCAGTAGGTTTTTACATGAGTTCAAAAGTTAGTGATTTTGTAATATGTTAAAAAAACTCTCATAAATCAAATATAATTACTTACAATCAAGTAGTTTTTAGACTGGAGGGGGAACGTGACCCTTCTAATAATTTCACTTTCCAAACTCTCACCAACTCTTCAATTCAAACCTACATTATCATTAGGTACATCAGGAGAGTTCTTAAATTTCAGTGAACAGACAGAGCTACCACTTAATTTATATAACTGATTTTATTTCCGGCTCTCTTTGACGAAAGTTTTCTCTTTGTATGAAGACACCAAATGAATAAACTCTTCCCTCTCTTTCTGTCCTATTGTTAATGCACACATATATACAAATACGCATTTACACCTATATCTTAATTTTCTACTGGAAACTTACTGTTGCGTTAATTATCCAATACTAATTCCACTAGCTCTTTTTCTCTTTAACTTACATTCCATGAGATCCATTTACTTCATCTTCAAATCTTTCTCCAGCAACTTATCGTTTCACACGAGGCAGTGCTACTACCATAGGAGAATTTTCACAAATGACTGTTACACTTATGGAGCAAGTTATGCACTGAACATTGTATTGAATTAGAACTTACATAAAAAGGAAACATGATAGGAAACACTCCTTTGTGATGAATTAAAAAAAATAGTAACTGTCAGTAGAAGGGAGAATGCATAGATTTAACACCGTCATATTAAGGAGGTCAATTTTACCAACAGATTTTAGACATTCACCACAATGAATAAAAATTATACGTCCAAGAAATTTATTTGAAAATGTATGTACATCAGATCCAAAAATACACATATATGTAAGGCACAACATTATTGGTATGCATTTTCTTCTTTTAACACACAAAATTTTATCATAACAAGATTTATTAACTACTCAATTATGTATTTTCTAAGATCAATATCACAGCTTCACATTTCCACACCTATGTATCCAACCATAATAATAATAATGCTTTATTATGGGCATAGCCCACTTTCAAGATTACCTTATTTCACAAGGATTAAAGGAAAGGAAGGTGTCTTAGTAGATTGAAAACCTACGGAAAATCCCAAAGGAATAACAAGTGTGAAAAATAGCGACACCACTGGGACTCGAACCCAGGTCTCCCACTTGTCATTACCTTATTTGTTAATTAAGAACAGAGAGATTCCTTAATGTATAAGTAAATGTAGAAAATATATATGATTAGGGAAATTAAATGCAAATGAGCAAGGTTTGTAGACAGCACTAATTAATTTTATAAAGTTATTTACAACCAGGTAAGGAATAAAATTTATCATTTCAACATTGAATTCTACAAAAAGGAAAGTTTTGAAATAAACTTCCAATAAAACCTCATAAACAGAGTATCACATACTCTTAATTAGTTACAAAATGAATAACAGCAAAAATGCAACCAATTAAAGGTAATGTTTTTAACTCCTCTTGAAAAAATCTAATCCTAAGGAATATACAAAATTATTTCCACAGTATTTTAATTTTCTCTATACAAGCATAATTCTGTACCTGTAACTTCTCTTATTTACAAAAGAAAAAACTGAGAAANATGAAGTAAAAGGAAGAGAAGGATACGCAAAATTTAAGGCTAAAGCCTTGGGAAGGAAATTATTTTAAAACCAATGACGCCAAGGACCTGCCATTTGGCAGAAAACCAATGATGATGATGAACACATAGATTCAAAGAAAAATGCAGTAAAACCTCACAAAGAACTGAAAGAAGTTCTTTTCCGTGAATATACAAACTACTTGTAAATGCTCCTAGGAAACTGAACTCTACCAGTGCTTAAAAATTTAGTCTTCACATTACATTTTGCTATTCATGATGTTTGAAAATTTTGTTAAGAAATGTTAGTTTGCCATTGGGCTGAGCACTAGAAAATGCCACAGGCCTACTTAAATATACGGTAAAGCATGAGATAAACCTAATTTAAAATAAATATCTTCCTATCACCATGCCCACTAAAGCTTATCACAAGCAATGCATAATGCGCGCATAAAAACTGCTATCAAAATGAAATTTAATTAGCCATTGGGCAGAGTACTTCAAAATGCTACAGAGCTTTAAACAATGTAAAACAAGAGGGAAATGAAACAAATTAAATATCACCTTGTGGCATAAACAATATGCGCCAAATGAATTTGTCTGAATTAAATATATTTGAAGTTTATCATTTATCTAAGAAAAACATTGAAATCGAGAAAAATGTTCCATCTATCTAATAAAAATATAAAGAATATTTTAATCCATGTCATATAGAAATACTGCAGTTTCCAAAGCATATAGCACATTAAAACAAGATTTTCTAAGGCCATAAAACAGATTACATCAATCTCTACATTGATTCGGTCTTTTTTCATTCTAAACAAAAACTAAAATCCTTAAAATTCTATTCAGAATTCAATCCTATTTAACATTATCTGTCTCTCAGAAAAGTTAACTAAGTTATAGTGATTCTTGACAGGAAATAAATCCAAAAAAAAAAAAAACGTTTCCCCTGATAATAAGAATGGAAATCATTCACATGAGGATTAATAAATGAAAATTTTGGGGAATAATGACAACATTTTGTCAATTACTTTGATTTAATGAATTTTTCTGGGATGGGAAAATGGGAAATTCATAGGCCGTGAGATTCTAATATGAAATTTACAAATAATATTCATGCTTACTACATCAACACATAACAACACACACAGCTATTTAGTTTGTAACAGATTATTTACTCAGATTACTATGATTCAGAATAAAGATAATTCATTAAGTGATGACCTAATTAATGCTAGCAATATATTTAATACATTTCTTCAACTACTATTGAAGATCACTGCTAATGATTTCTTCTGTATTTAAGAATTGATGATCAATTTTTAAAACCATTAAAGAAATTCACTCATTTTCTAAACAGAACAAAAAAAGGAAAACTGAAAGAATTTTATGAGAAAAAATTGTAATAAATGGGAATGCTAACTCACAAAAGTAAGGGCTTTCTCCTGAAGACCAGTCTCCTTCCTTAAAGATACAGCCAGGGTTGAGACCAAAATCCATTGCGGAAACTTCTTTCTTCTTTTCTGTACAGCCATTACTGCACCTCTTCATAACTTGGTTTTTCAAAAACTATTCAAGTTTCTTCCATATTCCAGCAAAAAATCTCCATGGCAGCCTTGAGAAATATTTTTTCCAGCAGTCATATGGGGATTACTGTAACAGAAATATTCAACATCTGATTTATTTTTAATATCAAATTACTTGCATCTGATATTTGCTTATAGAATATTTCTTATACAAATTAAGTTTATCTCCTAAGGAGTTAACATCATCATCTCATTTAATTTGATACAAAATTATTTCCACAGTATTTTAATTTTCTCTATACAAGCATAATTCTGTACCTGTAACTTCTCTTATTTACAAAAGAAAAAACTGAGAAACTGTGACTTAAACACAAGCATTCAAGGAATATGAATACAATCCAGTTACGTCCATTTTTAAAGCTATATACATCTCATGAAATGTTAGAATGATGTGTTCCATGAAACATCCAACATATCCTTACTGATGCACTTCAAAAGAAACTACAAGTACAAATATGAAAACCAGTGCATGGAAAAATGGATACAGTCATAATGTTTCTATGAAATACAAACTTGATAACTCTTACAATATTCAAAATAATGGAATTAAATATACAAAGATCAAAAATGATTACACAATATAAAATTCGGTAAATATTTGATAGAGGCACACCAGCCTTTAATCAAATATTTAGCTAAAATTCAATGATAATGGTATTCTAGAAGAGGAAGAGCTCTTCCTTTATGAATCATAATTCATGCAAGCAACAACAGCCTTTCCCTCAAAAATTGAGTGACACATGATGCAACACCAATTTTATGTCATTTAGAATGTAGCATTCAAAGCTTAACAAATACGCAGCAAAGAGAATTTGAAATCAAGATGCCAAAACAAGAGGGAACAATTGTTCGAGGAGGAACAATTTCAGGAATGCAAAATTTCAGAATTAATTCATTTTCCTTTCAGAAAAATCGAACTTCTATAACAGCTAACATAAATCCGCTCGAAATAAGAAGTAATTATAGGCTGATAAGCCTTATGCTCGAAGTAATCCTTACCTTTGTCTCAGATAATACGTCCTTGATGCATCCACTATTCGTCCTGGTTGGCTTTGTCGACAATCGAAAAAGTTGTTTTTCAGATCTCAAGGATCGACAATCCCCAATAAGACCGAGTTCAAAATTTCACACATTCTACAGTTGAATATCTCTAAAACTTCGCTTTTTTGCTTAGCAAATCATTCACAACACACGTTTAAGCAACAAAAGTAATCTAATAGTCACTTGGTTGAACAGGTACTTCGCCATTCCCACCAACCCCAAAACAATGCTTGGGAGAAGTGCTATCATTGCGTTCATGCTAATTAAGGTTAGCATATTCTATTGCTGATTCTCGTTAGGCGCGAAACTTTCCAGATACGTTTATTCTGGTTCATACCCTTTTTTACCCTTCGTGGCGCCAGGTTTGAATATCACTAATCATAGTTGTACTAAATTCATCACTGTTACAGTCGTAGCTAAAGAACTAGATATCGAGAAGTAAGCTAGAAAACACTGATATCGACAGATCCCGTTATTTTCACCATCTGAAAATATCTATAGCAAGTGAGAAAGTTTGAACTATAATAAGAGTGTCATGTTTTACTATTTTTTACTTCCGGACTTCTGTAAGTTAGACCCCCTTCCCTTACAGATATTTAAGCGAGGATGTCTTTTAGAAAATGCAACATTATGTGCCTGTTTTGACAGGTTATTGCATATTTTTAGTCTGAAAGGCGTCAGATTTGCTCAAGTATGCAAAGACAAAAATAAAGAGTACCGATTGATGAGGGAGGCGCGCTGTTCTAAGGATCTTGTACACGAACAGAAATAGTAGCAAAGATGAAGTTCTTCCACAAGAAGGTTTGAAACCCCAGAGTCGCCCCTCAAGATTTTTAAATTTTCGTCGGATATTGATTAGTCAACCTTTGATTAGATTTATGTGCTTAGAAAATATTTTCAAAAAACAAATGAAATTGACGGATTTCTTTAAGAAAGTGTAACATTCTTACTTAATAAATTTTCCATTGTGGTCTCCTAATATGGCCTAAACACTTCTCCACTAAAGTCCGCAGTGCACCAAATTGGTAACTGCAACAACTCTGTCCTCATAAGCATAGGAGGACATTGAAAAGGCCCACTAACAGCTGAACTATCTTCTTGTATCTAAAGAGTATCCTTATGTATCACAAAAAGATATCTCAGATTTGATTGATCAATCACAGAAAATGCAAGTAAATAATTCAGAAGATACAAGTTGTTTCTATTCTGGACCTCCTTTTCCAGCTTCTGGATCACTATATTCACAAGATTGAAGGTGACTTATGTGATAACAGACTGTGAAAAACTAGAATATTGAAAGCAAAGTAATATCATTGAAAAAGCTCATTAAGAGAGGATATAGAATTTCCCCCGAGTTTTTGGTGGGCATCATGGTGGAATATATCATATTTTAATAAATCCTAAGACAAACTGATCATCACTTCATGACCTATTTTATAGGATACCTTACTTTTTTCATTGTTGGGTAAGTTTACTGCAAAACAAATTTGGTAAACTCTTTACAAGCTACCACACAAGTAATGTTGCAAGAATTAAGAAAGAACATAAAAATATTGGCATTATTGCTAAAAGAGGTTTCACTAATTTGCACATTTTGTATATATGGGTCCCCACCAGGAATCGAACTCTGGACCTCAATTTCTTGAGAAATCTCAAAGATACAGCGAATCTCAATTTAACTCACAACCTTAAATGAAAATATACCATTTTTGTCTGAATATATCAATTACCTTCCAAAAATTTTATGGCATAAATTCTACCTGCAAAGTTAGAATACACATATACTAATTTTTTAAATGCAAATTAGTAAAACTCATTTTATACATCTTTCGGTATTTAAAATCTTTATAAATGCTTTAAGTTTTAATAAATATGTGTATTTAGTTACCTAAAAGATTTTGAAATTCCATTAAAATTACAATTAATTTAATTATTTTTACCAACATTACCTTTTTGAAATTATGGAGTGTGTAATAGGGTATTTATCATAGGAGAATTTTCACAAATGACTGTTACACTTATGGAGCAAGTTATGCACTGAACATTGTATTGAATTAGAACTTACATAAAAAGGAAACACTCCTTTGTGATGAATAAAAAAATAATAGAAACTGTCAGTAGAAGGGAGAATGCATGGATCATATTAAGGAGGTCAATTTTACCAACAGATTTTAGACATTCGCCACAATGAATAAAAATTATATATCCAAGAAATTTATTTGAAAATGTATGTACATCAGATCCAAAAATACACATATATGTAAGGCACAACATTATTGGTATGCATTTTCTTCTTTTAACACACAAAATTTTATCATAACAAGATTTATTAACTACTCAATTATGTATTTTCTAAGATCAATATCACAGCTTCACATTTCCACACCTATGTATCCAACCATAATAATAATAATGCTTTATTATGGGCATAGCCCACTTTCAAGATTACCTTATTTCACAAGGATTAAAGGAAAGGAGGTTCTTAGTAGGTTGAAAACCTACGGAAATCCCAAAGGAATAACAAGTGTGAAAAATAGCGACACGACTGGGACTCGAACCCAGGTCTCCCACTTTCCGGGCAGGTATTCTAACCACTGAACTACCGTGCCGCGTCTCTCTCACACTGTTAAGGGAATGCTTTGTGAGCAAGACTGGCAGTCTCCACATAGTGGCACAACCTGCCGTCCGAGGTCCTCACAGAGGCAGCCGGCTCACAAAGCGGTGTTATGAGGTTATTTCCCCCCAGGAAATCACAAGGATTAAAGGAAAGGAAGGTGTCTTTAGTAGGTTGAAAACCTACGGAAATCCCAAAGGAATAACAAGTGTGAAAAATAGCGACACCACTGGGACTCGAACCCAGGTCTCCCACTTGTCATTACCTTATTTGTTAATTAAGAACAGAGAGATTCCTTAATGTATAAGTAAATGTAGAAAATATATATGATTAGGGAAATTAAATGCAAATGAGCAAGGTTTGTAGACAGCACTAATTAATTTTATAAAGTTATTTACAACCAGGTAAGGAATAAAATTTATCATTTCAACATCAAATTCTACAAAAAGAAAAGTTTTCAAATAAACTCCCAATAAAACCTCATAAACATAGTATCACATATTCTTAATTAGTTACAAAATGAATAACAGCAAAAATGCAACCAATTAAAGGTAATGTTTTTAACTCCTCTTGAAAAAATCTAATCCTAAGGAATGTAAATAACACAAGGCATCAGGTAATATAATTTTCTTGAAATACTGATATATTCTTGTTGAACGGAATGCTTGCATTTGAGGGGATGCTTGTTCACCATCTGGGAGTTCACAAGCATTTCTTATATAATGAGGCAAATAAGTTTGAAACATTAAATGAGAAGGAGGAGGAGATAGAATATCTAACAATAATTTCTCACTGCTTACATCTCCTTCTCTATAGGGGAGACCATTATTATAGTAAAGAAGACTAACAAAGAGGTTCGAGAACAAATTCTCAATTATTTCTGAGTACCTGTCAATGTCATCTTTTATATCTGATCTGAAATTATTGATTATTATATCAATACGAATGTCTTTTATACATTCTACGAACACATTAGGAAGACTGCAAGAAACAGCACCTTTTGTGTCATGTGAGTAGCTTGCAAGGAACATCATAATCAAATCTAAGTAGCGGAATTCAACCAACTTCTTAAAAACACCTTCCATAATCTTAATGACTCTGTCTTTGTCATTACTTTCAATATTCATAGATGACCTTAGTTTAAACAAATGCCAATTTGCTTCTCTTTGATAATGATCTCTGACTACTCTGTTTTCACGATGAAAAATGAACTCTACAGCACTCTGAAAAGGATTACATCTTAAATAGTAACCTTTATCACCATTTTTGCGATATTTCATCCACTCTTCTAGGGAAGTAGACACCCTGTCTATCACAATGTGACCTTTATCATATCCATACACTTCCACTAATTCTTTCAATATCAAAGGTTTTATTTTTTCTTCCTTTTCAGTCACTAAGAAAATGAGTTTGTCTAAAAAGCAATCAATTATGGAGGAAAAGGACTCCTTGTATATATCAGGGCATTTAATCCCCCTTTCCTGGTACCTTTTTACCCTATCATTTATAATGCAACTTCTTTCAGATCCATGCACTTTTACTAATTCATCAAATACCAAAGATAACTCCCATTCTGTGTATAAAGAAAGGAGTTTATCCGAAGATAAATCAACTTCTGAGGAAAAATGTTTGAATATCTTCTCCTTCACTGACTCATCTTCTATCTTTAACATATAGACTTTTCCCAATTTGCTGCTTCCCATGCAGAAGATTTCATTCCCTTCATTTGATTCCAAGACCTCAATATTCTTTGACTGGCAATCATCCCTGTCAAAATCCAAAGTGGTACAAATCACAAACTTAACATCTCTCCAGATTTCTTTGTATGTACCTTTTTCTTTGATCTTTAAGAAAGATGGGAAATATCTAGAGAGGCTATAAATATTTTTCTGAGGCCCAGTCAAATCTTCATATCTAATCCTTTTCCTCACATCATTCACATGTTTCAGTTGCATTAAATATGTCATTGGACTGGGATCAAATACCTGCACAAAGAGGTCATCGAATTTAAAATCTTCTGACTTCTCTGTTGCCATTTTGAACTCTAATTTTTTGTCATGCAAGCACTTTAAGATATACATGGGCACTTTTGATTCATAGTCCACACCATTTCGGTTGGAAGGGCCTTTTTTATACAATTCACATGTTACACTCATCTTGAAGCCTTAAAAATCAAAGTTTGTGTAGCATTTTCCAGGATTAATGCATGAGAAATTAGGTTTTTACCATTTCTGGATCTCTTAATTTTCCTGCAATGTAAAGCACAGATTCCTTGCACACAGTAACTGCCAGAAACTGCAAAGAAAAAGCAGAGAAAGGTCCTTGCAATTATACCTTAAACCACATGGGATTTTTACAGATTTATTTATTCCTATTTTGTTGTAAAAATTAAGCATACAATGCAAACATATCATTCAGTAGGTTTTTACATGAGTTCAAAAGTTAGTGATTTTGTAATATGTTAAAAAAACTCTCATAAATCAAATATAATTACTTACAATCAAGTAGTTTTTAGACTGGAGGGGGAACGTGACCCTTCTAATAATTTCACTTTCCAAACTCTCACCAACTCTTCAATTCAAACCTACATTATCATTAGGTACATCAGGAGAGTTCTTAAATTTCAGTGAACAGACAGAGCTACCACTTAATTTATATAACTGATTTTATTTCCGGCTCTCTTTGACGAAAGTTTTCTTTTTGTATGAAGACACCAAATGAATAAACTCTTCCCTCTCTTTCTGTCCTATTGTTAATGCACACATATATACAAATACGCATTTACACCTATATCTTAATTTTCTACTGGAAACTTACTGTTGCGTTAATTATCCAATACTAATTCCACTAGCTCTTTTTCTCTTTAACTTACATTCCATCAGATCCATTTACTTCATCTTCAAATCTTTCTCCAGCAACTTATCGTTTCACACGAGGATATCACACATCTAAATAACTCCTGCCAAGCCAAGTTTCTTCCGTGGTCTCTTTTTAAAGACAACCAAATGATGACCAACATCATATCCATTAATCGTTCTTGTATTTGTCTACTAGACTATTGTTTGACAAAGCTAAAGCAATTACACTGATTAAGTTCCTTCTTTGCATACGTGAGTATATTTTTGTTTAAAACATACATCTGACACAAAACTCCCTTCTCTAAACAGATACCAATCACACTATCGTGATTGTCATTTGTACAAATTAAAAATTAGCATTATCTCTGTTAGAGAAGCCCATTTGCATTTAAAAAGTCAAATGACGACTAAAGAATCTTGAGTTTTACCTTAGACTTCCAAGGATTTTCTTCTTTTTCAATACTTAAGGAGTCTCTCCAGAAGAAAATCTGAAACAATATTTTAAATCAGAATAGGTTTGACGAATGAAATGGCTGATGCGTGTGAATGTGTTAAATGGTAAGGGAATCGATAAATGATAAAAAAATTATGAAAAAAATATGACACATTCGTTTCATTCCTCTTGTATCTTCTTAGTCAAACGTAAAAAGATTTCGACGGTATAATTTTCAAGATGCGTCCTTTGGATAAGTACGTAATGAATAATTTGGAGAATACATATGTATCATACACATACATCATCAGAATAATATTATTCTGATGATGAAGCTGATGATTTATTTCGTATACAATTATGAGTTAATGAGAAAAATTATCTCTATGCCACGATGACTTTCAGGAATGCCCATCGGTTGTCAATACAAAATAATATTCCCAAAAGTCACCACGTCATAGAATCTTCATGCAGCTAAAGCCTTCATACCAAGCTTACCTTTAACTACGAAGTGTTATCGCGTTAAATATTCTTAACAGCGCATGGATTACGACAGACATGGTTAAAACCATACTAACATATTGAATGCTTCGTATAATAACATCCGCGTTGTATACTTTCAAGTCAAAATTTAACGGGACGCAAAAATTAATAGCGAAACATAGCGAAAGGAGTCTGCCGCCCTCAGCTGCTCTTCTGCTATTGGTTAGAAATGGAATGGATATGAAAAAGTTGAACTACAAAAAGCTCCTGGACACAAGAGCGGGAAAGCGATGAATACATGAATATGTATATTCATCGTTTTCGATATTCTAACTATTCTAGTAGGATGCTTTTATCTCGTTTTTGTACTTAGAGAACCAAAATTTTCCCTTTTAAGCTTCATGATCAGTGACGTTGATTTAGGCGTGGCCGTTTCCCCTCAATCAAATATTTGGCGCATGGTCTACCCACCTGCATTCTTTCACATGCGTCTGTGTGTGGGAGATAATTAATACGTTTATTAAATTTATGAAAATAGCTGTTCCTTTGCCTCCAGGTAGGCTATTTCAAATCAAGATGTTTCTAAACACAAATTTTTGGAGAGCAAAGCACCCCACTAATAAGTCTGAGAAAATTATTTTTATTCTGTAGATAATGGTAGACTATATATAAGTTTGTTTCTTCTGAATTGATTAAAATAATATTAACGATTTTTNAACGATTTTTTAATTATGCGATATTGAGACATTATCTTCTCTTTCGTCTAACCCATGGTTATATTTTGTAAAATCATTTATTTGAAAGTTTTATACTGTATAATTATGTTGAAAAATAATTTAGCTAAACATGAGGATAAAAAGGGTAGAGTCAAGTTCAGAGAGTTATACTTAACATAAATAGATCAGCTGCAGAGAGGGAAAAGGGGGGTACCTTACAGATCAAATTATCTTTAATTTAAAGAAAATAAAATGCACATTATTCATAAAAATATATATTTTTTGACATTCTATAGTTTCATTTACAAATCAAAATTAAATATTTAGACTCTAAATAAGTAGGTACATTTTTATACTCTTGTGATGACACTTTTTGAATGCACATTCAAATAAAAACTCCATATCATAGTTGATAAAGATTCCATTTCAGAAAACTGATCTTCAAATTAACATTTTGATTTGATGCTTACCAATAATTCCAATTCAGTTTAAAGGATATTCAATATAATGTTCAATTCTGAAATGAAATAGGTTCAACAGTTCAAATCTTATCTCAATCAGCATCATAACATTAAGTTTAAAAGTTTTCATAACACTACCATTATTTTGTACTAATATTATAAAATAATTTATTGTTAATACCAGCTCTCAAGGTAAATTGCTTAAAGAAAGACTACTTTTGCATTTTTCAAAACATGATCGTGAGAAATACAGCTAAAATTAATTCCTTAACAGTCCTTAATAAGGCACAGAGAAATTGTAAAATTCAAATATAAATGGACAGTCAATAAATAATATGTTTCCATTAATTACTGGCAGTTCAAGTAGGTAACTGTTATTTACCTTTTAATGCATATATTAACTATCATGTTAGTAATAACATGTATGTATCTATGATATCAAAGTTCATTATCATACATTATTTTAATTCTCTTTCTGAAAATGATTATGAGAACCTTTCTTCTGAATGGAAGTTCCTCGTGTCTTTCCACCTACTTAATAAAGTAAATGAGTGACAATTTCATATTGTAAAATAAATAGAAGAATGGGATAATATAACGTTTTGATGCTTCAAATACTCTTTCATTTGCAATAACAGTAATGACAAGAATATTTTTGTCATCACCATATTCTGCATTACATCATTAACATTCCAATGATTTTCCCACATGCTCTTAGCTCATATTGATGTCAGGAGCTTCTTTTCTGAATGGATTGTTTCCAGGATCCAGTTATAGTATCTGAAAATTTCAAGAAAGTACAAAGGATTTATATCAGAGAGCTTCAGTAAACCTCAGGCATAAAAACATACTTTGAACACACAAAAATAATCTTTTAAGTGAGATGAAAGATAACATCATTCTTTTGATAATAGTGTAAATAAATTGGATAAATAAGTTAGAGATAAATGACCACATGAACACAAAAGAAGAACTATTTGCAAGAAAATTTTACGGTATTCCAGTATGAGAAGCAAAAAACATATTTTTTGATATGTGACAACATACCCCTCAGATACAACAAGGAACTTCACCCTCAAGCATGGTTGTCTGGGTGTTAGACACCAATAGTGATTTAGAAATGAATAATTTTTCTTCCCATCCTCTCTGATATATCCAACTCAACAGTAACTGATTGTTTAGGTATTTAGAGTAAATTGAGTGTAATTTTAGCAACATTCATTTTTTCTGTGTTGAGAAAAAAAAGTTTTTGAAGCTCTGGATGTCAGGCACCACCCCAACTGTACTCACGTGAGAAACTTAACCTTTCCATTTGACACCCTTCTGAGAATTGAGATGCAATAAATATGCCATGGCATGTTATTACTCTAATCGAGAGATAAGGCCTTCATTCAACGTAATGTGAGGAATCAGACAAGGAAGGCAGTGAACTTTTTTACAGAAAGGATAAGGATGTAATGTGGTGAAGAAAACCTTTTCGCAAAAATGTCCAAATAGGTTAAAAAAACATTTCTGAGAATTGAGATGCAACAAATATGCCATGGCATGTTATTACTCTAATCGAGAGATAAGGCCTTCATTCAATGTAATGTGAGGAATCAGACAAGGAAGGCAGTGAACTTTTTTACAGAAAGGATAAGGATGTAATGTGGTGAAGAAAACCTTTTCGCAACAATGTCCAAATAGGTTAAAAAAACATTTCTGAGAATTGAGATGCAATAAATATGCCATGGCATGTTATTACTCTAATCAAGAGATTAGGAGACCCTCAAAACATATACTCTTCAACCTCAAAACAAAATATGGACTAATACTGGAGATTTTCCCAATGCAAATAGTATAATCAGGTCCAGGAAGAAAATGAGTAAGCAAATTTGTGATCTTTGGCAGATGGTTTACTTCCAAGCAATAAGGCCTTCATTCAACGTAATGTGAGGAATCAGACAAGGAAGGCAGTGAACTTTTTTACAGAAAGGATAAGGATGTAATGTGGTGAAGAAAACCTTTTCGTAAAAATGTCCATATAGGTTAAGAAAACATTTCCCGAATGACTTTATCATTGAATGATTATTCAAAAAGTGTACAATATCCTTGAAAGTTGGGAGTTATTTTTTAATTTTACTGATGAAGTTGTGGAGTGTACCAATTGTTATATTAATAAGAAAGAGTCGGATACCAAAATAAGTGCAATGTCAGGCAAACGAACAACATTAAAATGCGAGCTCTATTTGGAGTTTTGTATTTGGTAGGCCTACTTAAAGGCATAAAGCCTCTCATACAAATGTAATCTTTCATCCACATGTAGTAAATATGCGTCTCCAAATGTTACGGATGGAAGTGCAATTGGAGAAGCATTCTTATTGCCACAGTAAAGAAAAATGTCAGAAAAATATTTCAGATGCCAAATATGTACAGGAAAAGATCCAAAAACTAAGCAAAAGTGTTCATTCTGTGTGAGATTCATGTGTGTCAAGAACATTCAAATATTTATAGTGGTAATTGCCAGGGCAAAATATCTCTCAGAATGGAGATTATGGATATTTTGGATGACTGGTGTTGATGCATACATATTTTGTACATAAGTTAATAAAGTATCTAAATAATAATTACTTTGTGTATATAATAAATACTAAAATATATATTATATATAGGTATCAAGTAAAATGTAGTTAGAAATAAAAGTCACATCAATTAAGAACAAAGAAAAAAATATCCTGTGTCCAGCGACCTGAATTACATTTGTAAAATAAGCGACCGTACTGGAGGGTCAAACACTTTGTTAGCACACTTGAGTAGAAAAGGCTAACAAAGAGCTAAAAGAAAAAACAAAACAAAAGACAACAAAAGTAAGGTAATGTACTAAAGCTGACATCCTCAAATAACATAATCCAGAGGTATCAACAGAATGAAACTGACAATATATGAACTATCGAAGTCTGAGAAAATTATTGAATTTCATATGACATAGGCAAAAAAATCATTCTGGTATCAAATGCAAATATTCAAATGACTCTTCAAGGTCAACAAAGGATGTTCCTATTCATATGTAATGCGATTAAGTGTTAACAAAATTGCAGAAAATTTAGTGAGAAAAAATATGGAAGGATGTATACGGAAAATATGGTTTAAGATGAGGAAAAAGAGTCAGGAATGTAAAAATAGCTCTAAAAAAAGAGTATAGAGAGCTGTTGAGTATATTTAAGATTGGTGCGGTAATAACTCAGAGGTAGGAAAAGAGTTAATTTATGCTGCAACTTCTCAAGCTTACAGGAACAGGTCTCATCTGCAGGATCCCATATCCTTTACATCCCATCCCTTGCACATGTCACATATTCTTTATGAAGCTTGGCTACAGCTAAGTAGCAATGCTCATGCCTAGCTTCTTCTACTATCTGTACCTATGTATGCAACTACCTTTTTCTTTTGCTTTTCACAGTTTACCGTTTCCTGAATTAAATATTAGCTAACTCACTATGTTTAGCCTCTGTACCACTCTTGTATTTACTGCTGTATTTGAATTAATAACAGCAAAAATTCAAAATTCAATGAAAGAAGAAACAGCCTTCATATAAATAATGCCATGTCCCTTTATATTGGTGGAGAGGTTGTAAATGAAGCTTCCAGGAAGGTAAAACACCTGAAATAACCCCCTTCTTCAATAAGGAACCAGATTGCGATAGCAGTGGTCCATCCCTGGAGTTCAACACCAGTCACTGAATCAGAGGTTAAAAACACTCCGTAAGCTGTGTTTCGACAAGCAGAACTTGTGCTCAGAGACAAACGGGAAGCTCTGGATTATCGATTTCTGGGAAGCATCATTTCGGAGACAAAGCCTCCATCCTCGGGGGGTCTCCACAAAGGAAGTCCACTTCCTTTGTAAATTTAAATTTAAATGATTTATTAAACATAACAAGTACCTGTCTACTCTTGTGTAAACTCCTGGAGTATTCCTCCTTCCACATCCAATTCCAAAGCTCACGATGCCAACTTGCCACCAAACTCCATCCTTCTCACAAGAAAGTGGTCCTCCTCCATCACCCTTGAAAGAAATATGGTTACAACTGTCAATAAATACTTTGAGAAACTTGAGTCAAATATCTGCATCACATTGAATTGAATCCAATACTTACATCGCAAGCATCTCTCCCAAGAGCTCCAGCACAAATTGAGGTATTTGGAAGAGTATATGTGCTACCAAATTGCTCCCTTAATGATGCCTCACATGTGTTGTGACTCCACAGAGGAACTCTGACTTCTTTCAAGACCACAGAATGATCTGAAGCTGAGAGAAGTAAACCAATTCTTAATTTCATTTTGACCAATAGGTGCTATAGTTAAGGAGACCATAGGAGGTACCTTAAGGAGGATAAAATTTACCAAAGGGATTTGCACGACCCCATGTTATTCTCTTTTGAAAATTTGTCTTGCATGATCCGCTTATGCACGGCCTGCACAAAGAGAAACACAATTGGAAAATTGTGCTTCAGGGGAATCGACAATTTGTTTCAGTTTAGAAGATCAGAAATATGGTCACCTTAGCTATAATCTAAATGATAAATGATCAAAACTGAGCTTGGAAGCCACTTGCAGTAATTTAATTGCGACATACCGTTCTATACACTCAAATAACAATAACATAGTGTTGGAAATAGAATTTTTTTATTATTCGTCTTCAGTCAAAGCATTATTTAATTTTTAATTCAAGCGACTTTTTCCAGACGATTAAACTGTTTTATTGTAGGTTGATACGCTTAATTGTGGAAAGTAGTTATATTACATGCAAAATAACCTCAATAGTCGAGACATCATAATTCCAATTCCAATTAAATTACCTCTATTTTTCCTTCGCAAAGAAAAATTCTATATAGTACTTTGCTCCCCAACAGTTTTCCCTCCGCGGTACACTAAAATCACATGTTTGTTAGCTTCAGTAGAAATCCAAATTGATAAAAAGGAGTCAAGAAATAAAGAAATAAAAATGTTACTATTTCTTTGTAAATACAACCAATAAAAGCGATAAAATATACAATATAGAAAGCAAATGAGATGTATCGATATATGCGCATATATTGGATACTAGCAGGCACACCTTACGGGAAACATTCGTATGGGTCCACCACTAAAAGTATTTATGTATGTACTAACAAATATGTATAAGTTTTGAAATTAAAAGTAGTACATCTCGAATGTCTATGAAATTCTTTCGAGATGAGGCCTCCTCAAGCAAGAGGTTGGTTTTATATACGCGTAAAGGGCACTCAAAATTCCAAATTAAGGAGAGTTAAAAATGTGATTTTAAGGGAGTCTCTGAGCTTGCGTTCAGCTTTTGTTCGCAGAACTACCGATGATTTACGAAATTTTTAATCGATTCTGTACCTATAGCAAAATTCATTTCGTAAACAAATTTATCAGTACATTTTATTGCTAGCGTCCTGTTAGTTATTGGAAAGATGTATCAAAATACGGTAGCCTACAGAATTGGGGCAGAAGATACGATGGTCCCAAGACTCCACATTGGTTTAAAATGTCGAAATGTAATCAAATATCATACTCTCAATTCAAAACTATTCTTTCGCTTTTGAAATGTTTCCGAATACCCATTTTGAAAGACTTCCTTTATGGAAATTCTCATTGTTTGGACCTATACAAGAGTCAAAGGGCCGTAGAATGAAGGAGTTGCATCAAACTTCTGCGCTGAATGCAGTTTACTTACTTTCCGACCTCCGACCCCATCCTGTTACGTAACATTTCGCGTCAAAGGTTCCCTGATCCGGAATCCAATCGAAGCCAGCTCCGAACTCGTTTGGCCTTGGGACGCATACCACTCCAACATTGGATCTTCTCTTTGCTGGAGATTTCAGTCTCAGCAACGCTAAGTCATGCGAAAGAGACCTTGAAAAGATCGAAAGCGAATTCCCGTGAGATTCCTTTATTGTAAAAACGGATGAAATTGGACAATAAATGACAGGTGGATTCCTCCTTCACTTCACTTCAATGCAATTGATTGGATTTATTGGTTTTACTACCTACGCTATCCTAGGTCGTAAAAAGCATCCAACGAACCTGTTGTCGAATTGGGGGTGAATGAACACTGTCTGCACATCCACTTCCTGGTGGGGTACGTCTCCCTCGTCACTTCGAGTCACGTCATGCTCTCCTAGACGGATTTTCAGAGTGCTGGAGACGTTGCCGCGGTGAGCGCTGTAAACAATAGCAGTAAAAGTCGCAATTAATGAAATATTTTGGGTATGAGTAATATTACCACAATATTATTGGGCAACCTTATAGCAATGCTAGAGCGTTCTCCTTTGTTGAAAGCGGTCTCGGGTTTAATGCCCGGTTGGGGCCCACATGTGCCAAATTACCTCAGCTATCGAAGCACCTTCAATAATACTACTACCGTAATATTATCACCGTAGACAAATAACATTTTCCCCAAAGTCTACCTTTTAGTATTCAATCCATTATAAAATAAATGCTATTCCAGAGGAGCACCCAGTAGCAAAAGCTTAGAAAAGTGCTGAAAGAGTGCATTTTGACATTCTAAATAAAAAAAAGGTTCTATACATCGCGAAGAATCGAGAAACATACTTCCTTATGGGGGGCAAGACGAAAACTTTTGTGGTTAAATTTCAGAAATTAGGTTGAATTTTTTTAAAACATATTTGAAAATCTACGTAAAAATACCGAACCTTGTCAATATACCTAAAAACTGTTGTTCTTCATAATTAGATAAGCTTTGATAAAGGAATTTATACAAGGGCAAAAACAGGCGAAGCATTCGTTCTATATTAAATTGCATTCTATATTTACCAGGTAAATCTCACAGCTTGGAGATATTTAAGATGAAAGTAATGCACATTTTCAACGAGGGTTTGAATCGGAAACCCAAAATTTTCGACTCGGAATTATCGTAAACTACTTTCCTTTTTGATTAACCCCTTCTAGAGTTTAATTTGAAGGTAGAAAAAGGAGTATCTTATGCAGAGATACGCTCGTGCCTATTAATAACGATAGTAATTTTAATGGCGCCAACTCTCTAATGATACCCGTTAACTCTCAAGAAAAATTAATAAGTAAATACGTAGAGTGGGTAAAAAATTCCACTTCACGATTTGAAAGTTTTGAATGAAAGAGAAAATTATGGATTTAATTCATTATAACTCTCACATAATTTCAGTAAACAGCCTTCATACGCTCAGAAAGATAAACAGTGACCGTCGTTTTGAGGTCAAGAGCAAATTTTCTACGACTTTTCGGGAAACTTTTCTGAACAATGTTTGAATTATGACGAAGAATTTGATCAACGAGAGAGAAGGAAAGCTGCGCTTTGTGAAGCCAACCGTTGGGTAGCGTAGGTAAATAAATATAGAGAGGAAGGTTTATGGGGCGCAAACTAAGTTTATATGGACCAAAAACTAGCTATTAGATCTCTAAGGTTATGTGAATGACTTCAAGGATCATAAGACCTTGAACTTAGCGGGCATGTTTCCCTATCTTTCACCTATTTGGAAAGGCTTTTCAGCGAGCTATTGTGCTATCTTGATTATAGATAGCTAATTTTATGGAAAAAATAATGGCAAGGGAAAGAAATCTAAACGAATTGATACAGAATAAGAATTTTATGTACTCAGTAGAGCAAAATAAAATTTGATAAAGTGTGAATTTGACCGGGATCCGGAAGATTCGCCATTTATACGTTTTCTTTACAATTACAGTTTCACTACAGCATGTTCGCAACAAATTTTGCACCAGAGGAATAACCGCCACAGAAATATTTTGTTACAGAAATGTTTATTTAAAAACTGTTTCGCCACAGTAGATTTGATATTTTTTTACAATTAATGCCACACAAAAAAAGTTTTGCTAGAGCTAATCCGCTATTTATACCTTTAGATTATCATAAATGTTATGTTACAAATCCTGCTTCTACGAAAAAATATATTTTGGTAATAGTTAATGTTTCGCTATATTACAGCACTTCGAAATTTATAATGCATTAAACATTAATCGTTACTTTGAAGGAAGACAATTTACAAACTACTCTGTTAGCATAGATATCTGAACCATGCTCATAATACTATAGTATGTCACTGTAAAAAACGATATTAAATCATGACGCTAGATCGCATATTGGAAGAACATTAAAGAATTGAGTAAACTGAATTTTGAGTCGTAGTAAATTTTTCTCCTAGGGAAGCTGATTTATATAATCTCGAGTTTCATATAAAAAAAAATTTAATAAAAATCAGTTTGACGGATAAATCAATATTCTTCGTCAATTTCCATAAACTAATTGTCTGTTTTTCAATGCTTTTTCGTATGCTGGATTTTAGCGATGATGTGAGGAAAGTCTACGCATGAAAATGCAAACTGAAATAACGCGTGTTGTTTAGAATAGCACGCTTCTCGGTTTGTATTCCCTCCTCAGTGAAAGCCTCGGACGAACCAGCACGGAATTCTGCACGTCCAAAACCGTTCGACAGGCTGGCGTAGTGGGTCGAGGCACCTAGGTGCGACGCTACTGTCTCGGGTTCGAATCCGGTCGCGGGCGCTTCCGGGATTAGAGGGCCGCCAACCCCACCGGAAGCTTTTTCTTCATCCTAACTTCGAAATAAACGGATTCGAGCCCGTACTTTAGTGTTGCGGGCGCCTCAAACCCGCACCCAGCCCTCGAACCCGCTTGGCGGGCGGCCAAATCGTTTATTTGTTACATGTTTCTCGGATTACTTTTTTGGCTACAAAAAAATTCCATTTCAAGTGATTTCTGATTACCACTTTCTAAAAATTGCACTGCTGGGCTCAAATTTCTGTGAAAAATATTTAGAATCCAGACAACCCACTTACAAAAGCATTTTATCGTGAGTGGGTTGCCTGTATTTGAAAAAATATTTTCACAACTTAAGCCCAGCAGTGCAACCTTCTGAAAGGGAAAACTCAAAAAAGAAATTATTTATACATTTGTTGACATTGAATAACTGAATTATTCAACACGTGTAAACGGTGAGAAAAATGTTAAAACAGGCAACGCAAGTAATTCCGAATTTCGAGCAACGAAAAAGAGTGACTAAGTTTTCGCATTACATACTCGAGTATAATTTACAAGGATATAAGACTACTTTTCAAGTTATCGTTAATTTGGGATGAATATGAAAGCAATGATGGAAAGTATGAAGAAAGAAATTAGCCACTACATACCATGAGAAAAAAATTGATTCCCGAATAGCAAAGTAATGATATATAAATCGAGTGGACATGAATTAAACCGCAAAGACCTTATTACACTAACTGCGAGACCGAGGAAATCTATGATTTTATCAAAAAGATCTTCATACAGCTGTGGATTCACGCCCTCGAAATAGTTATCAACGTAACGCCGCAACAGCAAGCAATATTGATGCCACAGTTAATCAAGAAAGGGTAATTGTTCTTGATATTCTTTCATTTCATGCGTATGAATAAATTTGTATACATNTTTTCTCCTAGGGAAGCTGATTTATATAATCTCGAGTTTCATATAAAAAAAAATTTAATAAAAATCAGTTTGACGGATAAATCAATATTCTTCGTCAATTTCCATAAACTAATTGTCTGTTTTTCAATGCTTTTTCGTATGCTGGATTTTAGCGATGATGTGAGGAAAGTCTACGCATGAAAATGCAAACTGAAATAACGCGTGTTGTTTAGAATAGCACGCTTCTCGGTTTGTATTCCCTCCTCAGTGAAAGCCTCGGACGAACCAGCACGGAATTCTGCACGTCCAAAACCGTTCGACAGGCTGGCGTAGTGGGTCGAGGCACCTAGGTGCGACGCTACTGTCTCGGGTTCGAATCCGGTCGCGGGCGCTTCCGGGATTAGAGGGCCGCCAACCCCACCGGAAGCTTTTTCTTCATCCTAACTTCGAAATAAACGGATTCGAGCCCGTACTTTAGTGTTGCGGGCGCCTCAAACCCGCACCCAGCCCTCGAACCCGCTTGGCGGGCGGCCAAATCGTTTATTTGTTACATGTTTCTCGGATTACTTTTTTGGCTACAAAAAAATTCCATTTCAAGTGATTTCTGATTACCACTTTCTAAAAATTGCACTGCTGGGCTCAAATTTCTGTGAAAAATATTTAGAATCCAGACAACCCACTTACAAAAGCATTTTATCGTGAGTGGGTTGCCTGTATTTGAAAAAATATTTTCACAACTTAAGCCCAGCAGTGCAACCTTCTGAAAGGGAAAACTCAAAAAAGAAATTATTTATACATTTGTTGACATTGAATAACTGAATTATTCAACACGTGTAAACGGTGAGAAAAATGTTAAAACAGGCAACGCAAGTAATTCCGAATTTCGAGCAACGAAAAAGAGTGACTAAGTTTTCGCATTACATACTCGAGTATAATTTACAAGGATATAATAATATATTCCGTAGGAAAGATTATTTGGCAGACTTCCTATATTAATCAGACATCCTCCCTACTTTGTGGGGGGCGAGGAAGACCTATGAATTGGGATGGGGAAAGTATTTGGACTCATGGGCCAAATTCTAACTCATAATCATGAATATCAGATGATATGGCCATATTTGAAGCAAAGAGAAGATGACTTTTCATAAAAGTGAATAACCAAAGTAAAGATCTCCCAGATCTAAGAAGAGTTGGGCGTACAGTGCAGTAAAATTATTCGAAGGCCCCTTTGGCAAATGCTGAGGGAGCCTGGAACCCACTGGTCCCAATCAATAAGTCCCTGTTACAGACGAATTAACTCGAAAACGAGTCTATTCTGGTACTTACTAGTCGTCCACACAATGCGCTGCGGTAATAACCCACTTATCGTGCAGCAATGATGCACCACACACGTATAGATCGTCTGGTTTCTCCAGTACGGCCGCCTAGGTATGAAAATAAAAATAATTAATCACTAATAACACAAGCAATAATTGATGAGCGTACAGTATAGACCTATACACCGGGAAAATTAATTATCAATCATCTGAAAGGAATCTTTAATGCTCTTTATACCTTTTACTTAAAAATTAAAATATATGCGTTGATATTTAAAAGAAAATTTAGAACTAATATCTAAACGTGTTATACACAATTATCGTACTGCGATATTAATTTACTTCCTTACTATTATATACTAGACAGAGTAAATCAAAATTAATAATAGTGAGCGATTCTTCGGACTTCGTTAGGAAAGAAAATTCTAAACCACATTTAATATCATATTTTTGATTTTTAGATAAAGTTGAGATATTGGTTCATGTTGAACATTTTTAAGCATTGCAGTATTGATTGGTGTTAACCTCTTTTCCAAGATCACGGAGTTATTATTGAAGAGAGTCACGGAAATATAGAAAGAACATAACTTATTTATAGAGGATTCTCTTCGGAAAACATACGTAAGTTTGCAAGTTAACTGAAAGATCCGTTTCTGAGATAAATATTGATAGAAACGGTATTCGATGACAGCGAAAGGTATCGTTATGGCTTATTAACGGAAAAAAGGTCGCGACATCCAAGACGTGATGCAATCAGAGACCGACAACACTGGATTCTTTAGTGAAAACAATGCTGTGCGAGTGAAGTGAGGAAATAGAGGAGTTTAAAGGTAACTCACGTGCCAACGCCACTCCCCGAACTCAGCCACACCATCGCTCTCGGGTGCGGCACCGCCTTTGCGTCCGCACCCCCTCCCGCTCCCCTGGGGAGCCGGACGGTCTAAAGAGGTCCCTCCACCGGTGAAGACACTTCCCCCGTTTCCTCCTCCGGAGGACAAGAAGCAGCACACGCTTGAATCTGAGAGCCCGCAGTAGCTGAAGACGCTACCGCCACTGAAGAAAAAGATTGCTTATGTAAGGCGAGGTTTCTCATTAAATACTACTATATTCCATCGACATTATGTCTACAGTTTCCTGAAGAAAAGAGGCATGATAGTCTTACGCACACACTGGCGTTCCCAGGGGGGTGGAGAAGGGGCAACCGCCCTCCTCCTTGATAACTTTGATTAATTTGCCTGGAATCTGACGAGGAACTCAAATTGAAATAAAAAAAAATTGGAAGTATTTCCATGATCAATACGCATCTACTACATTTATTTCGAAAAATTGGATTTTTTAAAAGTTAATTGAAGATGAATTCAAAAGGAAATTGTCTTAAATCGCACCCCGTCCTTGTAATTTCGACCACCCCTTAGCAAATTTCTAGATTCGCCACTGTTCGTACGCAAGGATGCGTAAGCTAGGAGTATCGTGCATTGAAGAAAGGGAGTGATTGTTATGAGCTACGTATGTTTTTTATATTATAATTTATTGAATTACTGCTATTGATAATTGTTTATATATGTATTTAGTTGTTATTATATGTTATGTTTGGAGAGGGACAATACATAATTACACAATAACAATACATTGAATGCCACCACATTAAATGGCCTTTACAAATTTCCTTCACCCTAAAAAAGAAAATAGTCATTATTACGCGAGATATACATTCTACGTTTAACTTTTAAAATGTAAAACAAAAAATGTTATTAGCAGGTACTACCAGCAATGGACACTTTACACGGATATTTTCATTTTACAGCATAAAGGAAAGCTTCTAATGGCTAAATGCTGCAACTCGTGGTGAAACCTGAATTATATGCTTTCTTCCGCAAAAAAGCACTTATTTCCATCCAATTTCATGCCTGGGGTAGGATACAAATTGCTCAAGTTTTAAGAATGCCTCCCACAGTACAAAAGAATTCAAAAATGTCCCCTATTTTTTGACCATAACGAAAAAAATCTTATAAATAAGAAACATTTACGTTAGAATAAGCCTTTCACGGGAAATTAACGGTAGTGCTTTGTCACAGAAACAATAATTCACGATGATATGATGGATTTTCGCAAGACCTGATTCAGTAAAGTTTCTTTAGTTCTTTGTTATTTAATGATGAATACTAAACTGTGACGAATCAAGGAAAATTCGAAATCAAATGCGGTTTCCCAATGCGACCTGTGTAATAATTATTTATAATATAGAATTTTTCAACTTGGCAATTTCTATATGCAAATTTCTATTGCGCAAATTTTATGATAACTTCAATAATTACACCCCACTGCAGACTGAAATAAGAATAGGAGAAAACGATATCTTGTTAATGGTCTGTACTTAAAATGTTAATAACGAGCTACACATCCAAAATTGAGACATCTTTATGGTATTAGAATAGAATAGAAACGTCTTTATTGCGGGATAAATTGTGACTATTAAGTCCCTATTACATTTAATCAATTTAACTTTAATAAAAGGAAAGGATAGAGCAGTAAATAAGAGGAAAAAGGAAGAAACAATGCTAAGTACATATTAAGTATAAGATGTTAAGTATAAGTATATTAAGTAGAAGATATTAAGTATAAGATGGGTGTATCTAATATTTCACTTGAAACAAAAGACAATAGAATTTCAATGTGCGACGCGTTTGTTTGTTTAAGACATTTCGGTAAATGCAACTTCGGAATGAACTTAACAATTCCAAGTTAAACTCTGTTGAATTAGACACCGAATAGATGTTGATAATGACAATAAAAATCCTTCCTCAATTCAAGGCGAGCGTTATGTGACGTTAATAGCAGAATTGCAACGAATTTAAAGTAGCCGAAGGCAACAAATATAAAAAACATACTGCATTCCTTTCGTTGAATCCAAAAAACGTTAAGAATGATGAAATAGATCCTGATGAATTATTTCTTTTAGAGACTTAGATCCTTAGAGTGGTGTTTCAGCTTAAGCATTGCGTGTTTCCCACACCGAAATATTCTAGTATACAATTTTTAACTTCAGTTTTGGTAACCAAAGTAAAATTTTACTCGATAAATCCTTTTCCAATCGTTCTTTAGTACAGTTTTAAGAAAAATAAATGAATTGTTGTAAGAGTCATTGTGCATATGCTGCAGACGATAGAATCCCTATTTCGTATATAGATTCGCTATGAAAGATGGAGTAGAGTGGTTATCAGGCAGTCGGCTTTTTCATTTCATGCGTATGAATAAATTTGTATACATGGTAATGAAACATTACCTCATAACGCATTTCCAGTACTCCATGCAGTCGCAGCCGAATTCGTTATCTTTGGTGGATGGCCCTTGGGACGATCCAAACGCCACCAGGCACAGCAGAATCGTACTCTTCAATCCGCGGAGTGACATCATGCTGATTCCTGAAACACAAACATCGAACACATTCACGTAAGAATTTTCTAAGTCTTCGTTGAAATATTTAGTCTCCGTTTATCATGGCTTTGTGCCATCATGATTCTCAACCTCCTCTCATCCATGGTAAACTTTAGATTTTACAGTTTGTATTAATTTAGGTTCTTAGAGAAGGAGACAATATTATTAGTATAAACTTCCAACAGAGAAGGAGATATTACGTGAAAAGCAATGCATGTTCCATGGAACTCAACAAACAAAAACTTTAAAAAAAACACTAGGAAAGCTGCGAACTTTCTTCTGGAACAAATGAGACGTTGAATATTTGGAAAAACTACCGCAAAAAATAAAAACAACTCAATCCTTGGAAAATTAGTATGAATAGTATGGAAGGATGATACAATTTCAGTATACGAATATCTTTTGTTCATACGACATAATTTCAGAGGTTAATTCCTTGGAAAGTTATAACCACAAAATGAGATTACGTGTATACCATTCAATACATACAACGATAGATTTTACGACCGAGGCATCGGGTGACCACAATCTTCAGTTTAGTAAATATTGTGGATTTTACAAAGTTATTATGTAATATAAGTGTATCAGTTTACGGAAAAGAACGAATCAGCTCTTAAAAGTTACCTTCTCTACCACAAATTTTCGAACTACGAATAATAATGCTAAAATTGGATGAACTACTAACGGAAAAAATCTGCCACATGAAGCGGGAAACCAAAAACGATTAAAAACTGCAATTTTACGAGGAACTGAATTCAATTATAGTTTAATTATAATATTATCTTCTGGTTGTATGAACTTAATAATAAGGGAAATCTTCCCTTTTTATAATTCCATATAATCGTCGGAAATTCAGTTGAAGTCCTCCGTTAAAAGCGCTGAAATTTCGCAAGAGTCAAGGATGCACTTAAGACAAGGATATAGCTCTTTCAAAACAGAGCGTTAATATCAGCTTGCAAAGATGACAGAATAATAATTGACAAAGGTAATGGATATCCTTCAGTTGATACAGTAATAATCGTAAGCATTGGTGCCAATAACAGTGAAATAATTAGGGATATTTAAGTTTCATTTCAGAAGTGAATAGTTGTGAGGTGCTGCGGTAGTGTAGTTCGTTTCAAAATCCGTAAAGGGGAATCTAAGAGAATTGCTGGAATAAATTTTATGATGTTGAAATAATGGAAAGATCTTACTTGGACAACCATAAAATAATTCGCTTCGCAAAAGGAAAATATGAAAACAGAAAACATTTTCTGCCTTGGAGCGAACGTGACGTAATACTGTGTGGGAGGCCTCATGCCGTGGTTCTCCATAACACAATCATTATAACGCCGCTTTCTCTTCGAAGTCGCCCTTCGCACTTTTCCCATCTTCTATCGTAACGAAGACCTATAACACTTTTTATTTCAAATGCCAGAGGCTCAATAGGTTCAGCCGGTACAATTCGATGGAAATTCGACGCCAAATGGGCTGAATCGACTTCGTTCACTTCCTTATATCCTCCTCTTTCTGCTTTTCACCCTTTCCCCTCTGACATCTCTCCTCTGACCTCATTTAGTCTTTCACTCACTCTCTCCGGCACCGAGAGTTTTCTCCCTTGGAGAGTGTCGTCACTTGTTATTTAAGCACTCTGTATTCCGGTCTTACCTTCTTCCGGCTCAACGCCATTAAAAAATTCAACTGGGACATTTTCCAATTTTTAGCACAGCCCTGCACTGGGTATTCCTCCAGTTCAATCGTAAATATTCCAAGTAAAGTGTGGTTTTCGAGTAATTTGCATTCTTTGGTTTTGGCAGAATTGAATCGCAAACATACGCATTCAATTCCTCCTTTCCAAGCATTTGCGTCATAACAGATGAATAGCTGCGCTATATTTTAGAACTAGTTTAATGCTTCCCACCGAGCGATTCGTGTTACATTTAAACAGCATGGTCCTTCTTTATCTGAAATCCCTCGCATTGATCGAAGGAAAACTTCATCCGTTCCCTTTCCATTTCCTTGGAAAACAGTCTTTGAAACCGAATTCTTTGACGGAAGCGCCGCGAAGGTCGTGCCGGAGGGTGACAGCTCCGGTTGGGCACAACCACAGCGCACGCCGTTTGCGACATGGCGATCCGTACGAAACATTCCACCTTCACGCGACGAGTTTGCCAAGAAAATAAGAAACTTCAACTCACGACGGGCCTAACCACTTACCTTGATGTTCCACACACAGTCCAACCAAGGAGTCCGCGCCGACGATGAGCTTCGGGCG
The DNA here is from genome assembly GCA_000376725.2 of Ladona fulva. NCBI lineage: Eukaryota > Metazoa > Arthropoda > Insecta > Odonata > Libellulidae > Ladona > Ladona fulva. The sequence continues at coordinate 176,905 of KZ308685.1, read as the reverse complement.
TTGGAATCTCCGAAGCGACTGGAGGTGGGATCGCCCCTTTCCTTCCTCGACGCCCCATTCTGAACCCCTCCTCGCTCTTCCCCTCCCACTACACTCCCCCTCTGCACCCCACCGATCTCCTTAAAGGCGCGACCTCCTTCCGTCCCAGTCTCATCCTCTTCGCGAATAGGGCAGAGCAGAAAGCCCTAGCCAAGGTCGGGCGAGGATGATCATAATGGAATCTTTACACCTTTTCGCTCACAATGACAGAGATTGATCTCTCTTTGCCCTTCTCCCTATTCGCTTTCTAGATACTATATTCTATATAGTTAGCCATTTTTTATGCATCATCATTCCATCTCCATAATTTATTTCACCCTGGAGATGGAAATGCAGTCCATTTGAATTGTTAATCGGACCATTATCGCCTTTTGAATGGGACCGCCGCATTTTTTAAGGCTCACGAAGAAAAATATCGAGGGTGTAAGTGGTGTTAGCTGTGCCAATTTCGCTTGCAGTTTTCGAATTGGTTGCGACATTTTTATTTGGAGACATACTTGCGTTGTTTATCTTTTCTCTAGCGTGCTCCAGAAGGGAGGAAGAAACTCTAAGCGTTACGTTTCTCTTTCTCTCCCGACTGCAAGAAATGAAAATGCGAACTTATCCGAGAGGAAATTCGGTGATTTGAGGATCGCGACAATAGCGGAGAAGTCTCGTATTAGCGGCAGGCCTAATCGAATTGAAATTCTGTGAATCAGGATTTCTAGGAAAAGATGCGATGAAGGATTTCCTTAAGGGCGCATGGTGGCCATATTGCATTGCTTAATTTTTTTCGCCTGACCGAATTCGGTCGAAACAAGGATGAAGGCCAAATTTAATAGCTTCATTGAAACGTGGGAGAAAACGGAAACTCAGGTTATGCTAATCAGTAGGTTTCTTGAATAAAAATCACGATTCCCTCGATGAAAGTTTGCAGTTTGCAGTTTATTATGTCAGACATATCCATGTCAGGACTCTCAAAACACGTTTTCTGAATTGACTTTCAACCATCCACCCTCGCTTTCTGCCCCGATTTACTTTTGCAATATGTCTTATTCCTTGGAATTTTCCTTCTCTTCCCAGTAACACAATTTGACTTATGTTTTACCCAGGATTTGCTACTTGAAAAGGTAATTAAATTTGGCGTCGATTTTTATTTTATAGAGTGAAGTTTTTTTATCAGTTATTACTTATCTTTATTTTTTATATTGCAGTGTGAATGTATTTTCTTCAATTATACAGTTCTCTATGTTATCACAGTAATACTTTTGTGTTATGTAACACACTGTATTTCTATTATTGCTCTTAGGGGTAATTTGTACCCAGAGCATTGTAATAAACTTTTTCTATTTCTAACTTAAGTAGTTTCGGATGAAAATGAAGAACATCGAGAAAAACTTTTACTTCGCGTTGTTGTAATGAGGCGCCATTAAAAAGTGCATGCAAATCACTCTTAGGTATCTTTATATTGATTTTACTTATCTCTCGTATCTCAAAAACCTTAAACTGATACAAGAAAAATTATTTCCAACGCTAGAATGCAGGCGAGAAGAAATAAATGGGAAATTTACTTATTTGTCGCACATATAAGGATGAGTGCGCACAAGAAAATTCGTTTAGCTACCCAATTGGTATGAGCGACGCGACTTAAGTGAAATTCTATTTATCTTGAAATTTCTTGGAATCGTTCATCAACTCAAGGCTTTCCCAACCTTGTAGAGATGATTCTTTTATTCACTGAGCCGCAATATATCTACACCTAGGAAGTAGTTGTCTCTTTGATGAAACATCTTTCTTGGTCAGATTGATTTTATCTCCAGACAATACTAGGTTTACTGATCAAAATTACCATTACGGGTTTAATTTCAAAGTATCGTCATGTTGAATTAAATATGTCTAACCTTATTTAAACGTTCATACAAAAATTTAGAAATTAATGTTTGAAAAATTCTGTCGCTTTTTTACTCACGCATTATACATAAATCATAAGTGTCGACTCAATTACACTGTTGATGACATAAAGAGGTGCTCTCACGAACACGCTCCACTCAATAAGCGGTGAATTATTCTAAGAGTATCCTTGATTGTATCATGGCGCATAAAAGGCAACAGATTATCATCACTTAATACATAAAATAAAATGCAGAATTGCCTTGTTTTATCTACTTATTTCAAAACTGCCTTTCCATTACAATCGCCAACATATCGAGACATATTGCTTGGACTCTAAGGCAGACAGCAATCATGATAATCGAAATAGCATGCAACAATCAGTAATAGTGTAACTAACCGTGACCATAATCGTGAATATCATTTGATGATTTAGGTTAGATAACAAAAGAAACTTCGATAACGCTGTAGAGGTACACATACTAGGGATTAGATAACCGAATTAAATTATGCGCGGTCCAAGAAATAATGTAGCAGATAAAGTAGTTTCATTTCAGAGTTAATTTTTGCGCACATTCATGTTGCGATTTTCAAAAAGAAATTGTCCTTGAACTTTAGCCGGGACTGGAATCCACTATGTAACTCAAAAGACAAGGATCTAATCGAGTGACATCCGTAGGGATGAGGTCTCGAAGCATCCTTTAATGTAAATTAAGCAATTACGAAGAACACGCTACCACTTTAAAGGGCAACTTATTTTCAGAAATTTCCAAGGACACATCAGGGAGTCATCTAAAGTGACAGCTTAATTTTAGCGAAATTAGCTCGAGTATTTTATCCACTCCAGCAAAACGTATCCAACAACTTAGTTATCGATGTCAGGCTAGTTGTTAAAATGATTACATTTTCATTAACCCTAGATTTCTGAAATATCTGGTCTCAGCACGGCCCAATAATAAGTAAACACAAACTCGTCCCGGTCCGTACACTGATCGCAATTTTGCGATCGGAAACCTGGCCCATACCCGAGAAAGAATTGTTACACCATCCCAGCATACCTCAGATCCGACTTAAACATCTCCTACTCCTTCGAAAAATTATTTAAATACCAGAGATTCACATAGCATCAAGAACTTGTACTCATCTCATTTAATTATACGTCCAAAGTTATGTACGCTGCAGATGGGTTATCGTAGATCAACTGTAAACTTACCTTCAGAATGAAAACGTCCACTTGAAGTTGACTTAAAATTTATTGAAGTAAACATTCATCCACCTATTTATGCGCTGTTATTTTGAATGAATTTTAAACTGGTCCAAATTGAAATTGCGGTATAACGTAATGTTCACAGCTCACATCCTTGTTGGGCGTATCCTTTCAATGCTTTTCCAAGAACAATTACAGGAAAGAATTACGAAAAGGAAAGGGTTTTCCCCGTACAATGTATGATTTCAGCGAAATTAAAAAGAAACCAAATAATAAAATTAGAACAAATACCAAGACTTCAGATGTGGAGCTGATGTTAGCTAATGAATTTACTCGAGTAACGAAATGATAAACAATGTAAACCAATTAACTTTTTACACATGCTCACATCTTGAAAGAAATTCCACAACAGCACCTTATCCTCATGAGAGTTAAACAGAACTTTTACATAATTCATGAAAACCTATAACCTTATTAACAATTCAGAAATTAATCTTCTAATTTCAAGCATTAGAATATTTTAATTCTATTTTAACCAGAGAGAACCCTAAGACAATTACATACATCAGAAAGGGTAAGTTGAAGATTAATACGTTTCAGGTTGCATCATGGAAGCAATCCTCACAGACAACTCTTTTCCCTGGCAAGTCTTCTAGATCCTTTAGGTGTTTAACTGAAAACTGCATATTACTTATTTTAATGGTGCAAAAATTTTAGTGATACAGCTGTTCTCCGCAAGTATAAGGAACTCTGAGATAATCATTATTACGCACATAATTTCCAGTGGTTTGTGTAGGAATTGTTTATTTTTGAGGATAAAGAATGCAGACAAACTAAATATTAGTTAAATACTTTTCCATAGAGTTTTACCACACACTGAACAGATTACTGCTGCTTCAGCAAGATACTATTTATAAGTAGAATGAAACTCATACCTCTGGAGGCCTGAAAGGAAGTTTCTTTTCTCCTCAATTACAAAGATAAGTAATTTCTTAATGAGTTGAATCATTAAAAAATGAGCCAAAGTAAAAAAAAATGACTCGAGGATACAATAAAATGTACTGATTTAATTTCTAGTTAAATTTCATCTCAAGAGCATTATTTATCTCCTTAACATGAAATCAGTTTAGTCCCACTGCTGGTGTCCATACCAACTCAGATTTCCTGCCAAGTGCCACATATCAGCATCTCATGCAGACCTTTACCAAACAATTTCATGTGCTTTCTCGTGGGTATTTACACTTTTTATTGTTCAAATAACAGCAAACAACCATGGCAGAGTCAATTTAAATGAGTACCGGAAGGCATGCCAACCCTAAAGCAAGGGATACATATATATAGCTCCAATTCTTAAGATAATTAATTCCTTTTTGTTCCGCACCTTCACTAATTAAAATTTCCTCAAAAATTCTGAATCTCTGAAGAAGCACAAAGGCACGACAGAAGTAATGGAAAAAGATTACTTCTTTGGAACTAGGAGCAAAGACAAAGTAACAAATGGTGCAATGATCACGCTTTAGGTACTAAAACAATGGAATGTTTATTAACAAAGTCCAATGATTCAATTACTGGGTGGTATAAAAGACACTTGTTTATAATATAAATGTTTTCTTATTCAAACTTAGATCTTCACATATACACAGTACAAAAAATGATCATCCCTCTCTTGCATCAGATTCCAGAAACATCAATTATAACTGTACTGTACAAATACTTAAAATGCCAACGGCATTTAAAGTGGAGTGGAATACCCCCAACCACGCTACTAGGATTAAAATGACACTGTACAACACAAAAGGATTGTAAATCACCTCACAATGCTCAATAAATTACAAGTTCTCAGCTTTTATCAATCAATAGCTTAAATGAAAGCAACATTTAATAGAGGACATCTTCTAAAATGCAGAGGCGAATCCCCTCGGGAGGGAGATTTAGATTGCGCACAAGAATGAACACAATTTCACTTTCTTAATTGCCAAAGAAAAACAAATACTGTCACTCATAACATATTGAATCTTCTGGTGAAATAAAGTTACAGAAATGTTGGTGGGAAAACTGAAGGAGATGGGTCAACTGAATGAGTCTTGGCTCGGAGAAGCATCGGAGAGGTGAGGGATAACACAACATGAATCAGCAGAGAGGTGACCCCCCATGCGCGTAAACAAAGATCGACGCAACCAGAGGTACGACTGAGCTGGCACAACTACGCACCAATGCAACACTGCTTTCTTCTAAATCGTTGTAATATTCTCAAAAGAAAGTGTTACAAAAACTGAGATCACAGAAAATTTTCACTGCGCAAAAGTCAGAACCCAAAGTTGCAGTTTAATACTAATCATGCACCAAGGAACTTAAAAAAAAAATCATCAGTTCCACGCGCCTTTGGTTAAAATAATAAGAACATCTCTTTTTTAATGAATCCAATTACAAGTGGTTTATACTTCAAAAATTTAACATGATGAAATCATTTTATTTACAACCGCTGTCAGGGAACACCCATGCCAACGCCAAAGTGAAGCGTCTCTCAAATTTTCCTCAGTTGGCACATAATTAAATAGCACGGAGTTGAAGAAACAATTGAATGACAACAAAAAAAGCATACCACGCAAAAGGTGCACATCATCCTTCCACACGAAAAAAACTGTCTTTCCACATAGAAGAGCACACTTAGATGCGATGGAAATGGTTGATTCTTATATATTGCTATCTCTTGGCGCCAATCAAATTATCACTAACCAAATGCACTCACGAATAGTGAATCGAACGTGGCACTTTTTAAGTTCCGCAAAAAATTGCGTGGGATTGCACTTATGCTCTTTGAGCCCTATAGTCTGCACACGTGAGATCAATAGCCCATTCACACTTAAACACGAGTACCAAAATGTAAAAAAAGAACTCCCATTGACAAGAATCTTTCGTTGTCTGAATAGAAAAAAAATTCACCGTTATCTGGCATCACTTTCTTTATAAATCACTAGACATGTAAGTCATTCAAGGCGAAAATTGGGATGCGCAAACGAGGGGAGCTCCAACTCCTCTTCGGCACATCGTAAATATTATATAACACAACCATAAACAACCGCAATTCGCTCGAGGATAAAGAATGCAGAGGAAAAAAGCCACAATCACGCCACCATTTACACCATCGGCAAGGAGAACGTCGACCACTTGCACCCAAAGTTACGCATGTATTCCATGCGCGAAACATTTTTCAACCACTAAAATTTTCGAGCGAGTGCTTTAAAAAGATAGGAATCCTTGGACATATCCAAATGCTCAGTAATAAAATTTTCCTCGGCAGAGGAAATAAACAACAACAAGGGCAGCATTGTCAACGGACGCGACCGTTCTGGAAGGAGGTTGATATTTAATGCTTTTATGTACCCGCCATCTTTTGGTTTCAGGAATGCACTGCTGTGATGCTCATCACCACACAGAAGAGAATCACGTCTCCGCTGGCTCTTCTTTAACCACCACAGCTGACTCTTCACTGCCCACAGACGTCCCAGCAGACTCTGAAGACTGTTCCGAGGGCTTGCATTTTCCACCATCCTCTACTGAGCCCTTCTTCTCTTCGTCTATCTTTGACTGACCCATCAGAACTGACAATGAATCTTTCACTGCATGATAGATGATGTTCTTTATCTGTAACTTGTCCTCATGGTTTGTGTGTGTGTCAGACAACTCCCGGAACTCTTGTGTCAGATGGAAACAGTGGGAAACATTCTCTGGTGACACAAAGTCTTCTGCCACTTTGATGCAACTGTGCAGATTCCGTACCTGGATGAAGAAAACAATGCAGTAAGAACTATGCATAATAAAACTTATGAAAGTCTTATTTTAATGCCCAATGATGAGTCCAAGTTATTTTTACAAGATTTCACCACTGGGTGAATATAAAGGAATCTTCAGCTAGAAATGAAACTGCAACTGACTCATGCATAAACATAAAATGAAGAGTCAGAATCTTCTGTGTGTACCACAATTTCATTTTTTATTTACCAATTTAATAAAAAATACTAAATTTTTGGTGTAAGTTAAAATTAATCTTATTTTCCTTAATGGTGGACACTTAAATTCAATGCTAAATTACTAGATTCAAAGCCATAATGATTAATATAGTTTCCTATGAGATATTCAATTTTGAGCACTCAACCAAAAGTCACGCTTCTTCAGTAAATGTATTTACCTGGTGAGGAGCACCTGCAGGAATGAACACGGCATCTCCCAAGCATTGCACCAATGCAAAGCCCTCTACTCCATACTCTGAGTACAGACGGTCCCTCAAAGGCCCATCAAGATACCAACTCTGATCATGGATTGGGTCATGATGGGGCTCCAGCCTTGCTCCCTTCTCTATGGCCACTTTGTTTAGTAAGTCACGAATCCTGTCAGCATCACGCGCAGCATAAATATGCCACAAGGCACCTGGAATTATACCCTTCTCCTTCACCCTTCGGCGAGTTAAGATGTCACAACCAGCCTCTTCTATTGCACGCAATGCCTCTGTAAAAAAATGTTCAATACAGCAATTTAGTGTTTGGAGTCAGAAAAAGTTATTTCTAATGCTTTCAATAGTTTTGCCAGACAAAAATATACCCGAAGATAAAATATAAATACTTTTGCCATCCTCTATTCACAACATTAATTTCTCTAAGCAGAAGTTTCCCCCAAAAAACAATTAACTCCAGCAATAGTTAGTAAAATCCATTTGGACTCAAATTTTATCAAGTTTTGCAAAATGATGAGCAGGGAAAGAGAATAACTACAATCATCCAGGCAATAAACTAACAGACCTAACTGAACAGTTTCAAAGAAGTATGTTATTATGCAATATCATAAATCTCACCTTTGTTCTGTTCATCAGCATCACCAAGATCTTGAGGGATGCCGACATAAACCATGACATTGACCGCATCTGAAACATCAAGATGAAGATTCGTGGTTCCTTTAGTGGGGTGCATTGCTGAACCATAAGCATTGTACATTTTGGGACCCAAATCTGGACGGACAAAGCACTCTGGAAGCCTTGATGCTATGTTCAGCCGTCCATTCCGGTGAGTGTACTCGGTAAGTGGCAGTGCTTTCATCAGATCAGCAAACCTAAGGGTGAGAAGTGAAATTGAATGTTGAAATTATTTTGATGTCCCTTCCTTCAAAACAACAACCAAAATCTATAGTTATTGCAAGGTATAACTCATATAGTTACTTTTCAGTACAATGTGATACATGATGGATCACATCGTACTGAATTAATTAAAGAAACTAAATGGTTATTACTCATAGGCATTTTCTTCTAAATTTATTTCTGATTTACTTTCAAACTGCAGCTTTAATGTACTAGATATGAAGAGTATGAATCAGATCACAGTAATCCACCCAATTTATTGGTAACCATTCAAGTAAACTATCTGCAATATATTACCAGTGATTGGAAAAATACCTCATATTAAAATTTTCCCTATTTTATGACAGCTTAAGTCCATTTTACAACAGAATGCACAAGAATTCTGAATTCACACTACAGGATACTGTCAAAACATGTTCTTTCACGAAATGTATTTACTTTCACAGATCAAATGCCAAGTAGATAAAATTGGAGCCTAGAGAAAAAAAACTTGAAATTTACTTGAAATGGAAAAAGTACCTCTGTAGTATTCACATTACTTTCGCATTCAAGCGAGACAAACTATCATAATTATTTCTTCAACATACAACCATACTTGCAAATACATCTGCAGAAAGACTGTTTATACTCGAAAGATAACAGAGAGGAAAAAAGAAACCAGCGATTGCATCACTTACCTGGCAGGCAATGTTTCAGCAAAATCCTCTCCCGGAGGCCAATCCTTCAGCTTGAGAAGCATAGGTTGGCCCTTTTCATCTCGGAGACGACGGGACACAAATTCAAAACCTTCCCAGAATCGACGCATTGGCTGATTGGGAACAATGTTCCCAGTTGAACAGTTTATCAAGTCATTCTTATCATCACCAAAATCTCTAGCAAATGAATCTGGATGCCACAAAGACAAATCTAAACACTTTGTTACATCACTAACAAGAACAGGCTGACCCCTCTTCCACTGGTCCTGTGGAAGAAACAAAATAGGGTATTGAAAGTATCTGTCCAATTTAACACAATACAATTGATCAGGAAAATTAAAGTCAATGCAGAATTAGTCATTGAATGCTTTTACTTTTTTGAAGGAAAGCTACAAAAGAATATTGAAGGCAGATTACCGAAAATTGACAAAATGTTTGTAAAGTGCAAATCTGACCTAACATTGAGATCACTCCAGCACATGCGAAATCACAGAATTTATTTCCTTACAATTTTAACCTAACCTATTGGGAGTATTTTGGAAATCTGCTTCAAAACAGTTATTTTCAAACAGTAAAATGTTCACTACAGTAGTTCTACATCAAAATTATCTTCAAAAATGTTAAATATGTAGCTATGAAAACAAACCTAGAAATCACCAACAAAAGGCATTTCCAGATATTTTGTCTAATGAGGACAATAAGCCAACAAAAGCTTGAGCTCAAAAAGTAGTGACTAACAAGGTGTGGAAATGTTGAACAGGGTTTAAAAAATCGTTTCATTTACACACCTGGAAAATTCTGTAATTGCTGCGATTGTTGGGATCATGCAGGCGTAGTAACTTTCCATCACAGAGCCAGGAATGAGGCACATCTGGGTAGAGCGCCATGCTTTCTGCAAGCGTCATTATGCGGATAGGAAGGGGCTCTCTACTTTGCAGTGAGAATCTGCGAATGAAGTGCTTCAGCTGCACGGGAGCATTTGTTTCCTCTGCTCCTGTTCCATTTCCCTCTTCTCCCTTCAAGTTCTTCTCACCAACAGCTACGTCTCTAATGGCAGATGATATGACTTGGTCTAAAGTATCCATCGTATCCATTGAATCAGTGGCGTTTGAGCGAGACTTCTTTGATGATGGTGCACCGGTTGGCGTTGAAGATCTGGACCTTGCCTTTGAAGCTGCCTGGGAAGGAGATGCTGAGGGTGGGCCAGGTGATGCTGGTGCACTGCTCCCTCCCACATTAGAAGGTCTTATCAGCAACTCACGAAGGGTGGAGTAATTTTCCTTGTCATCCTCTGAATCACTGCTGCTCACAGATCCCTGCAAAAGAAAAGAGGTGAGGTTCGATTGCAAAGATAACTACATTCCTACTAAAACATGGTGGCTACAGACATGCATTTTGGCTTGTAGAAGTTGATAATGCACTCTAAAAAATACTCACTGAAAATACATTTGAGGATATTTCATCTTTAAACCATCACTACCATATACAAATGTCCTGATGTAAAGATGAGCTTAAAATGGACATGAAGCACACACCTAAGATTAAACCTTCTATAGATAAAGATACATACCTCACTTGGTTTCTTTTCTTCGCTGGATAGGGCCACATCGGCAAAAAAGTTGAGAGGAGAATTCTTGCTCTCTTCATCCCTATTTGCATCTCCTCCATTTACACCATTCTTCTTTGTGCCATTCTTCTTGCCATCAGCCATTTCCACATCGTTCTTTTCAGTTTTTACCACACCATTCAATGTTTCACACTTAATGAGGTTTTTCAGCAAATCCTAACATTAAAATAGGTGATTGTTATCAAACCATTATATCTTTCAGTTACTGACATTATGCTTTTACAAGATCAATCAAAGTACAAATTTCAAAGCAAGAGTATGATATCTCACCTTAGCTATTCCATTGGTTCCTCTCTGCTCTTTATTTGACATGCAGCGACAGAACTGGGGTACGCCCCACTTTTGGCGGATAGAATGGACATTTGCACCTAACTTGAGCAGTGAATCATCGGCAATAATCTGGGTGAGCATTAACTTTTCCTGTTCATGAGGTTGGCGATTAGTGCAAAGTAACCACGAGAAGTCATCTCTATCCTTCCCTGCTTCTTCCCAGATCTTAATTGTTCCATTCTTTCGACCCTGTGAAAGCCAAGAGACTTTGTGTTAGCAATCATCAAAAAAATTAAAAAGCTACAAAAGTGATAAAATCTCAAGAGTTACAACCAGGAAATGAATAATTTATCTATTCAAAATTGAAGACACATAGATAAAGAATTTAAGATAAACATCTAAAATTGAGAATATTTACTTCCCCTTTGCTGAAAATGTCCCTTTAAAAACTTTCCTTTCAAATTCATTAAACCCAGCCAAAACAGCAAAATGAGTATTGGTAAGAAAAAGTTCATTGCCTTAAAAGTATCACTATTTCAACCAGCAAGTAATTTCTTTTTCAAAAATATCAATAATAAATAAAGAATAAATACAACCTTTTAATTACATTTTATGCAAAGAGTAAAGGATATAATTGCCTTGGGATTATTTAACAAAGTTCACCAACATATTTTAAGATCAAAATTTACCCTTTAATTACATTATTAAACGAAGAGTTTGCAGATTTAAGGAAACTAACCTTGTAGCAGTCGATGCACACCACAAATCCGCACTTGCCGCATGCCCAATGGTAATTGAAGAGTGTGGTCTCACAAACATCACACATCTCACGAACTCCCTGGACCACCCGTTTCCAGGCAATGGTCTTGTCTGGGAATGCAATCGGAGAGAAAACTTCAGAGATGATACATTAACTGATCAAGTCAATACAGGATTCTCACTTCACACCCTTGCATCAGGCGGTTAAAAAGCTTAACAAACATCACAAATGTTCAGGAGTTTAGTTCTCATCACATGCAAAGGACAATTCACAAAGGAGACAGAAATCAGCTCCCTGTATCCATTGATCTGCAGATAAACTATGCTTTTCTTCAATCAATCAAACTGAGTGGGAAACTTCTAAAAATTCATCTAGATATGAATTCGAGAATTTCCTTACAAAAATCTTCAATTTAAAAACTGGATAGAACTAAATCATAATGAATGGATATTACTAAAACATAATGAACACAATTTTCCCCCCATGCTTTATCACGTCTTAACTTCTAATATTAAAACAAAAACGTTGGAATGAAACAAAAATGTTAGTTACTACGGACAAAACAAATCAAAACACAAACACTTGCTGTTAATGAACAAACACAAAACAAACATAAAAAACTGGAGGCTGAAAGTTGCTTAAATTTCAATGCAATTCTCAAAAAAGTCACGAGCAAGCACAAAATGCCCCAGAAATGCAAAAATCACAATTTGCACAAATATTTATGCGTTGGTTAAGAGATCCTGTGGATCAACATTGCAGATCAATGCGTACATAAAAACACCATGCGTTGTTATAAAAAATGCTGAGGAGAATTTCATTCATACCTTCTGACATATGCAGGGAAATGGCATCCTTTTCCTGTTCTACCAGATCACAGAATTGATCGCCAACCTGCGACAATAGAAATCTCGACATCTCCACATCAAGATCAGATGGTGGACTTTCTGGGTTTGGCAGCCAAAGTTTCAAATCATCCTGAAAAAGATTTGGAATAGATTAAAGACACTGGTCTCCATTGAAGTATAACTCAAAACGTCATCCATTCATACATCCATTTAATTAAAACATTTGCAAACCAGTGGGTCAGACAGCTTTCATGACTAAGTGGTGGTTTCAGGTATAATTTCATAAGCATATACCCCTTGCTAGAAATCTATTATTAATACATAAGCCTTTAGAGGAAGATATAAAAACAGTTTGTGTTTTATATGAATACATTTCAAAATTTATGCTCCTGGGAAGACTGAAAAAATCACTTTCATTGCAAACATGTTAATTTCTTTCTGAGAATGTTTACAAGACTAAGGCCCTGTATTCTAATATATACTTAAACTGGGTTTAGCTAATGCTCACTTGAAGGCCTGGTTCTATAATGGTTTGTTAGAGTCAAAGTTAAAATTATAGTTAATTGCCTACAAATATATAAATGATTAGCATGGATATTAACTATAATCTACACATTAACAAATCATTATAATATTTGGCCCTGAAGTGAGTATTTATTTAAATCCATTTTAAGTACAAATTAAAATATCAGGCCTTCGAAGAACAAGTTTAATTAAGGCTTCTTGCATCCCCAACTGGGTTGTCTCTAAACAAAATCAACAGGAAACAACCCAGTAGGAAACATACGAAGCCTTCATCTGAAAACTTCACTGGGAGTGCAGGAATTCATTTAAGAACAAGTTTCTTTACATAACAGTTTACTATAAAGTAATCTTACTGAAATTAATATATATGAAAGGAATATGAAAGAAAATCTCTTACAATTTCAACATAACATAAAAGATTAAATAATTGATCTGAGAAAGATGACAATGAACTTCTTTCTAACATAGAGAATACCATATTTTTTGGTCTATAAGACACCTAATTTTTTACAAGGAAATTAAGGAAAAAATACAAATGCCATAAAAGAAATGAATAAAAAATTGAACAAATATTATAATTTGATGCATTTTTAATAAGGAGTAAATTAATCTGCTAATTTTAGAACAGGTATGTGATAAAAATTTGCGTATTTGCAATTTTAAAAATTAATTTTTGAGAATTTCAATATATTAGATGCATATCAAATTGAAGCAGAAAAAGTACATCTTGAAAACCGAAAAGTACAGTATCTTCACTTCAGTTTGTATGAGGAATAGGGAAAACCAAATGAGGGAGTAGAAGGAAGCTATAGCAGAAGTTACAAGGAAGAAAAGGCCACAACAAATTGAAAAAATTAAGTATCGGAAAGAATATTAAAATTCATTCATTCTAACTTTCAGTGGTAAACTAAAGTAGCATGACTATTTTATTGTTCAAGTACAAAATTAAACAATTTTTATAAAAAATAGGTATTTCAATCATTTAGCCAATCATTAGAGTTGCATGAAAAGGAAATGAAAAATGGGGCTGCTATTTACCATTTATGTCTAGAAGTAGGGGTATATTGATAAGATTTTTACAGTTAATGAAGTTCAACTGCAATAAAAAATTTAAATGAATGAAGGTAACATTTCCAATAATTAAGTTTTGATGAATACAATTTAACCGAAAGATCAATTGAATCTAGTTAATATAGTGAACATAAAAAACGTTTAACTGACCTCGAAATAGCAGTCATTAGCCTTAGACAAATGATTTTAAGATAAACTCACCTCTGAAGCATCACTATGTGGATCAGAGAAGCCAGATATAGCCAGCTGCCCATTTTTGGTGTATCTCAGACGGCGGAAAGCAAAGAATCTGCAGAAGATGTTGGGCATGTTGCGACTGCGCTGATTTGGTGTCCAGCGACACTCTCTGCATTTCGCTAACTTAGGAGCCACCTCGAAGCAGGAACCATCCTGCAGGAAGCTCTCCCCAGTTTTCTTGAGCTGAGAGACAGGTGGCTTACGCAACGGATCTCTTCTTGGGGGATCCCCACTACCACCATCTACACCACCACTGCGCCCTTTCCTCAAACCTCCACGAGAGTTGGACGATGTATTCCGAGTGGATTCTGATGAATTAGAGAGGTGACCAGCTGGCACAGAGCGGTTTGAGTTGCAATCATTTGAAGTTGCTGCACACTGGGATTGAGTTGAGGAAGAGCCACCTCCCCCTCCACTCCCTCCAGACTGCCGCACCCTTTCCTCACCTCTTGCTTTTGGTCTGCGTCCACGTCGTCGAGGCTCCTTCCCTTCTGCACTTCGCCCAGTTGTACCTCCACTTCCTGTTCCACTACCGCCACCTCCTCCACTACCACCACGTCCACCTCTCCCCTGACTTGTGCTGCCACCGCTATCAGACTCCTTGTCACTCCCGCTTTCCTTCTCACTCTCACTCTGGCTCTCACCTTCCCCCCCTGCTCTTCTTTTTGTAGGAGTGACATCCTCGGTCACCTTACCTCTTACTACACCCTTCTTTCTCTTCTTTGACTTCCACACTTTCCTTTTAGATGGAGATTTACAATCAGGATCTGAACTAGAAGAATCTTCCAATATTTCAGAGGTTTCCATTGCCACTGTATGGCCATTTGGTGTCACAACAGAATCTTTGCCACCCCTCTTGCCTCCTGCTGCTTTATTTCCCGGAGCCTGTCCTTCTGATGCCCCCCTACCCTTTGACTGCTGCCTAGGACGAGGTGGCGAAGAAGGCTGGCTACGGCGACTAGATGTATCACTCGCCAAGGTTATCCCAGCTGATGGAGAAGCAGTGCCTGCCTGAGACGAAGGCGGGGAGCAAGGGAATGCTCCTCCTCCATTGCGATTTACAGCTGTCCCTTCAGTACCATCTTCTCCTGAGTGTCGCTGAAGCCAAGCCTTCTTGAGTTTGTGTACAGGATAGCTAGGTGCTGTTGTTGATTGAGTAGTTGGTCTAGATGGTCCTGGGCTGTTGGATTTTTCAGACTCTGTGGCTCCAACAGATGGTGGTCTAACAGACTGAGATACTGGTGATGATGGTGGTACTGGAGTGGAAGAAGATCCAGTTGGTGTTTGCCTTGCTGCTGGAGATGATGAAACAGGTGGTCTGGGACTAACAGAAGTACTGCACTCTTCATGAGCAGAGCTTGGTCTGGCAACAGGTGTCAAAGTCTTACGGGGAGGATTTGACACAGAAGGTATCACAACAGCATTATCTGTTGGAATGGCACCCAATGAAGTGTTGACAACCGTGGTGATGGATGCAGCTGCACTGGCAACTAATGGACCAGGTTCACTCACTCTGGCAAGCACTGCTGGTGGTAAGCCTGAAACCACTGGAGAGGAAGAACCAAGGTCAGATCTCCTCTTTTTGGTAGCAGACACATCACCCGAGTTCCCCCTATCTGATGCACTCTTTCTTTTGGGAGATGTTGAGTCCTCATCTCTTGAACGGTCCGATACTCCCAGATCAAGTGGTTGAGTTTGAACTCCTCCATGCAAATGGGACGGAGGATCATTTCTATGGTTAGGAGGAATGGGAGGAACAGAGGAAGGAGACTGAGTAACCATTCGCCGAGAGGCATTGGCAGGATGGGGCACAGCTCCAACTTGAACTGGAGATGGCCTTGTTATAGGTGTTGGAGGATATGCCCGTGGATCATAAGGTCTTGGGTCACTTCCACTGTGAGCAGGAGGAGGACCAGAACCTGAAGCAGCAGATGAATGAGAAAGAGGAACCCCTGGAGGGTATGGAAGGGTTTTGGCAGTGAGAGGGAGAGGATAACCGCTCTGCGGTGCATCCACTGGTGCACTCCTCCCAGAGGATGATACACCACCACCAACTCCTGCAGTTGGTCTCCCATAAATATGAGGGGGAGCAGGACTGCTCACTTTTGGCTTGTTCCCCAAAGAAGATGTGGAGCCAGGAGATGGAATATAATGGGCAGCAGGTCCCTGTTGTGACGGCTGATGTATTGCAGAAGCACCATAAACCTGATAAGGGCTCGTCACACTGTTAGCCTTTGGTGGGCCTACAGATGAATAGGCAAGGTGATTGGAAGTAGGATTGCCATATGGAGAAACTCGCTCCTGAGAAGCATGAGAAGGCTGTCCATGAGGTGCTTGTGGTCCCTTAGCCAGGTTTTGAGGTTCTGATGTGTGGTGTGGGAGAGAACTCTGTTGGTGTGAAGAAGACTGGTGTTGATGGTGGGAAGGATGGTGATGATGCATCGCATGATGAGATGAGTGATGCAAACTGATGGGAGACCTAGTTGGACTCCTTTGATGATACTCGTATCCTGAAGACTGCAGGTTCACCGACTTACCATGAAGGTGTGGGTTCTGAGATTGGCGATGGCTTTGAGGGACTTTTGACGACTGCTGCTTCCCCTCATTTTTCACTATGACAGAATTCTTGGATAGATCACTTGTCAGAGGAGGAGGATTTGATAGTTCCCTTGGAAGGCCTACACCCACTGAATGAGATGACAGATGAGAAAGAGCAGGAGAGGAAGATGGCGGTTGAGAAGAAATGGTCAGCTGCGATGATGTTGTGACAGTTGAACTCTTGGGTTCCATCTTCACCTTTTCCGGAGAGAGGAAACCAGGAGGCTGGTATGATGGATAACCAAACAAACTAAAGTTAGGCTCTGCCTTGGGTAAAGGAGAGTGTCCACCGGGGCCTGAAATGTTTTTTTCTGAAGGCTTCTCACTCAGTCTAGAATGGGCAGGTGGTGGTGGAAAATCCAATTTTCCTGGACCACTGGATGGTCGCTGCTGAGCCTTCACGAGAGAAATACAGCATTAATAATTCCAATAAAGTAATAAAGAAAACAAAACTTATTTTTCAAAGATTATTATTTCTTAATGAAAATTTCAGTTAATAGTCAACAGAAACAATAATGGATAACAATGAAGTCTTCAGAGCTTTAATGATTCCAAAATTATGCAAAAATGGGAGTAACTTGTCAACTACTGATGCCAAACAGATAAATCTAGAATTTATAATGATAGGAAATACACTGAAATACAAATTACAATGCTCAGTAAATAGTGTACTTGGATCTGCATTGTATTTGCCAAACACTACATCCTCATGTCTCTTTGAAATATTTAAAAGAACTGGCAGGTTTCCAAGCAAGCTTATCCAGGAAAGAAGCAACATGTAGCTCCAGTCAATGCCAAAGTTATTTAAGAATCACACAAACTTATTTTTAGAGTAAGAATAGAAACTTACTGAAGTGCTAGCAACTGAAGCATAATAACCGCGTTCTCTTTCTCTAGCAGCTATCATTCGCTGTTGTTGCTCATGCTCAGCTCTCTTGCGCTCTGCTTCCTCAGACGATCCCATTCTTGGGGAAGGCAGACTGCTGATCAGATTCCAGCACATGCTGTTGGGATGCTGATAAAAAACCAAAAGTTATGACCATTAAGAACATAGAATTTTGCCACTTTTCATATTGACTTAAATATGAAGATATCACAGACAAACACTAATAATGCATGTAAAATAGTTCAAAACTAAACACTTCTAGTAAAATATACTTTATATTTTTCAATCCAAGCTCATGCTATTCAGGGCAATCGCTTGATAAATCTCTCATCTTGTTAATTAGACCTTACAAAAGATTGCCTTCAATAAAGATTAATCATAAAAAATTCTAAACCTAGAAATATACAAATCTACAACAGGAGTATTCAATGTCTACTTTTATTAATAAGATTCTACCACCTTTACTTCATCATCTGAACCATAAGCAAATTCTTGAAAAATCAGATAAGAATTGAAATCTCACACTATCTAACAATCAGAACTAGAAATAAAAGTGAAACTTTAACAGACGCTAGAAAGTCATATTTTACTAGTTAACACTTCGTTTTTCTTTAATTTGACAAGCAATCTATCAGACGAGTGACACATCAGTTTCATTACATCACTAACTTACGAATCTATTTGAAGAATGGACTATCAAGAAAACATATTTCTATGAATGAACATATTTACTCTAATTCCGTTTCATCAAATTCATAATTTATTTCGAACTCAATAAAATAAATGCTAATCTTTCACTGAAAGAAACATAAAATGGTTGGGAAAGTTGTTCATGAAAATTCAAGGCTAGCATTTTTCATCCATTCATCCTCTTGTTCTACAATGCAAAGAAGTTGATAACATCGTGAATAAGTGAGTGGGAAGATGACTAATTGGAAAGGCGATGGGGGAGACCAAATTGAACGGGTAACCTCGTCGAAAACCTCATTCATAATAAAACGGTCGTTAACAGAGAAACCCGACAGAGGTGAATGGCGGAGAGAGCGATCCAAAGCACATTTTGCTTAAATGAAGCCAACTGGCCCTGAGGCAAATCAATATTCGGCACTGAAAATAACTTTACAGAGAAATCTCTCGAGACCGGATGCGTCATACATAATCACGCGCGTACCGCACGCATTAAATGCGCTTTCCTGTACGCCTGTACCATAAGTGCTTCCGCTATCTTTCGCATCGGACGAGATCCCCTCGGTCGAAAAGCAGCGCGGCGAGCTCTTCCATCCACGAGACCGCGAAAGAACACATGGGAGCATCGATTTTCGTTATCCCTCATCAAACACTTCCGGAAACGAGAGATAACTTATGAAAAGGGAGCAAAATGGACGCATTCGTGATCGCTAAAATCGCTTACATCAAATATTCAAGCTGAAACAACGCAATTCGCTCAGATCGCAACAATAGATGTAAAATGTTTTGACAAAACAACAGAAGTCTTATTTGTCACAATATTTCCACAAAAGCATTTTCGAAAGTGGAGGGAAACTAAGAACGTAGAGGCGTGCGCCTGAACATATACAAAGATAAACTGATATGAAAAAGCGATATGACCGGGAGTTCAAGTAGGGTACTCAATCTTTATTTTGAAATGGCCACGCTTAGCATTTCTAAGAATAAGAACATACGTTCATTGAATTGTATTTTTAAGAATGTCAGCACTCCCCGAGATGCTACTTGCGAGGTTTTCAAGCTTCGAAAATTACTTATAATGCTTTTTATATAAATAACTTTCTTACGAGATTAAGGGCGAGTCACTGTAATTATAATACTTACTTCTATACAGCTATACTTAAACTTTTAAAAAGCATTAAAATACAAAAGTGATAAAGTAATTTGGCTTACCTTCAACATATTTAGCGACGAAACCTCTGAAAGACGCAAGTCAGACGGGCGATACTCGGGGAGTGCATGCATTGGCAAACCGCACTGTTTCGTCCGAAAGGCATGTAAGATATCGAGAATTGTAAAGATAATTTTTTTAGTATCGACAGAAGAATTCAATTAGAAGGCCGGAGCCTTCATCAACGCAGTTTCATATCCTGCTTGCTTGGAAAATCCAGCAAAGAACCGGTATCTCAGAAGCAATTCAGGAAGTTGGCCGAGAAAGCTCTCAACTTTTGCCAATTTCTCGTTCTAGCATACGCATAAGCGATTTTGTCCATCGATTCAAAGAATCATTATGGTATCCGAAAATGAAAATTACCTTAAAACGAAAATTATAGGCATTTATACAAATAAGATACATACATGGTGAGCGAACGTATATTTGAAATTGAAGAAACTATCTGAAGTAGAAAATAAGACAGTCTACCAAATGATAAACCTCGACCTGATAAATGGAAACACTAATACCAGAATAATAGCAGTTCTTAACCAGTAAAATAATAAGTTTCACACAGCAACATAAGAATAGGCTTCCTAAATGCATCCAATCCACAAAGATAAACTTGATTTCAAGATATAATAAGATTGCTTGATCAAATGATGTTCTGAGATATTTATAGTAATCTGAATAGAATGAAAACTGTATTGAATGCATCGAGAATATTAGATTGATATAAATTACTCACTAGGTGTACAAAGAAATAAGTTTTCAATGACAATTAGTCAGCACCGTTCTCAAAATCAGAGTAAGAAAACTTTATTACAAACTCATACCATCTTCTTCATACAAATAAAAACCTTCGTCTTCACAACGCTGTGATACAATGTAATCTCTCTTTAATGAAAGATAAAAATCGACTTTACCGTCGATTAAACAGTCAATTGAGCATAGGTTCTGCCAAGCCTAGCTAATCTTGCACCACTCCGTGATGCAGACTTTCAACCTTAAACCGATAATGCTATTGAAGCATAATTGTTGATTAATGGGGTATATTTTAACCCTAACCTGGGGTAAAAAGTGTTCTGTATTGAAGCAATTTCATTATTCGTGGAAACGAGCATATAAAAAAGGGCCTATTAGTCGCATTCGTTATTATTTGTTCGGTGTATCTTGCACGAACTAAAAATGCAACGCTATAGCTGAAAGTATCGCAGTCATCGGTAAATGATTCTGCAAATCATGTGACATTTATACCACGACATACGGAGATTCAACGAAAAAAAAATTAATAGTCCTACCAAAATCTACGGTGATAATGACCCTTTTCCCAGCTCACGTTATTCAAACGCAGCGGGCTAGAAGCGAAAGTTTTTGGTACCTAAATGTTTTCAAGAAATTCCAGTGAGTAAAACAGGCTAATTTATAAAAAAATATACAACATTTCCGAGATAAATACAGAAACATTTCATCAATTTATTGAATTGATTATTATTCATCTAACCTATTCATCTAACTTCTAACTAATCTATTCATTATTTCATCTAACGATGAAAACGAGTTAATCTTTCACGCAGGTCGATTTCCTTGGAGAAAACCACACAATGTATACAGTGCCATAGCAAGGTGAAGACAGGCAGTAGATATTTAGTCGGTAAAAGATGGGCGGAATCCGCACGGCAATCAATTACGCCAGAATTTGCAACGCAAACATTTACGTTCTTGATCAGCAACTCCGAAATCCACATAATAGCCTACCAGCGCATTAAGGCATACCTTGAGGAGGACACGGGGTCAAGAGCGTTTTTATTCTAGAGACAGACCAAGGAAAAAGCGGATTTAAACGATCAGAGGCATAAGGTGCCCAAAGGGACATTCCACTGGATGTAAAATCATGTTCATCATCTCAAGGGTTTCAAACTAAACTAGGATTCTACCTGTTGAATCAAGAATTTTACGATGTTGATGAATTAGGATTTTAAAGGTTTTATCGTTAAGGTAATTTTCCCGAGAATATGAACAAATATCTTGATTTGCACACATCATGTGCGATGATTCAAAGGCTGAATAAATTGATTGATTAAGCCCATTACGTCCTACAAAGATTTCGGAGACGACCTTATTATAGTTTGCAATTTATAATACTACATCGACGTTGTTACTTTTATTGTTCAATCAAAACTACATGTAATGTCCAGTGGAGTCCAGTGGTACATTTTTATGGGTATATTCCAAACAGAATTAGATTTTTTCCACCTTAGTCACCAAGAGTTGGCGTAGAAAATGAATTCCTTTCCATTTCAGCTTGCGATCTACCTCCATCTAGTGGAGAACTAGAGAAATGTTTTCCTTTTCAAAGTATTAATTTGCTGCACAAGCACTTTAGACTTTATTAATCTACACAACCCGAGACATTTCATTAGCTGCTGCCAAACTGCCAAACCCAGATCTTATAATGACAGCAGATCAAATACTGGCCGATAGGTTGAAGGGAATCGAAAACCGTCAGGAAAGATCAAGCAAAAGCAGTGCTTCCCAGCCTTCTTGTCTCGATACATGCATTAGCGTGCCTTAACTAATGTCGCAGAGATCCACTTCAACATCAGAAAGGGACAGAAATTCCTAGTTCCACATTACGTGTACTGTGTAATTTACGATACTTTTTTCATGCCATACGCCACTGGCGGCTTGCAGGGTAAAAATCTAAATCAGGTCATGATAATATTTTGCTTCTCAGTAGGTGTTTAATTATCTCTCACTTTGACTTTTAGCCGGAACATAAAAGAATGGTTGTGTGTGCCGCGAGAAGTTAATAGACCAGTTTGCCGCAGACAGAAAGGATTGGGAAGCGTTGATTAACTGGACCGCACCGAATTGGCCAATAGGGCGTCGCGATGGTCACCCCTGACATGCATACCCAAATATTCTCGTTGATGGCGAATTAATTACAGGATTGGGGTCCCGCGTGAATACAGAAAGGGAAACACCGCCTTTGAGTGAAGCAGCGCTCCCTTGGGAAAACAGCTCTGAAACCTCAGCCACTGAAAGCGCATTTACACATTCGCGTTAGTTCTTCGCCGACATTCGCAAGTTCATACTCACAGCGCGAGAGTCCGTTCACACATTCGCCGAGTGTCCGGTCACTAAGCCGAGGCGCGGCGAGCGTTTGACTCGTCCCTCGGCGAGGCGAGGGACGAGTGAAACACATTCGTCTCGTCACTTTCCTTGTGATCATAATTGTAGATTTAACGATTTTGTCGCCAAATCTAGCGAACTTTTTCTTCTTTCAGCGACCTATTTTCTGATTTTATTGACCTCTCGCACTCTATAGAACATGTTCAATGACGCCGACCCTCCTCCACCTACTCTTAACACTTAGACTTCAAATTAAAATAGCATTACTTTCGGTGGATAAAAGACATAAAAGTCATACTGCAAATTGAATTTTTGTAATTCTTGAAATGATACTCCATTCATATAAGCGAATTTAAGCTATTTTATCGTTAAGAATGAGAATTTGCATCTTTTCATTCTTTGCGTTACGGAGATATTTATCATTTGTCTTTTCGTACGGGATATAGAAAAAATGCATCTTCTATATACTTTTGCCTCAGTCTTGTCCATGGCTGTGGTGATATGATATACGGAATAACGGCATTAATAAAGGTTTCTCCTTATGCAATTCACGAAAAGTGTTACTCGTAGAGTCCTCGTGCTTCACTAATGTGGGCTTGTTCTACTTACAACATTCTGGCTCAAAAAGCAAGAGCAAACTACACTACCTCACTTCTCATCTTTCCTGGTAATTCCTGGAATTGCCTAGAAATAACTTCGGCCGATCCGATGATGGACGTTAAACAAGAGAAATAGATGAGAGGACGAGTCCTTGAGGGACTCATTCCTTTCGCGAACGATACGCAACAACAATAACCTAGAGGCAACTCGAACGCTTTGTGTTTAAAACCACTGCCATGCGCCAAAAGGCGGATTGCAGGGTACTGCTGTAGATGTAGGAAGCCTCATTTCCCTCTCCTAGCTCTTCGTAGCTGATGGTAGAGGGGATGAGGTCCCAACCGGCCTTCGGGCTGAATAATTTACAGAGAGCCGTCAATTTACGGAGACCTACCCCAAAGCCATACCAGAAAGAAATGAAATCTCTTTTTCAACTACTTTATAAGGACATTATTTCGGAATTTAGCAACTTTTCAGCTACATTAAGGGTGCATATAGCGACATTTTCATCGATAAATCGGCATCTATGTTTTGATTCGTGCGAATGTGTAAATGCGCCTTAGAGAGAGAGCAATAACATCCAACCTCTCGTACGATTTCCCATGACTCGTCCCGCAATGATTAAGGGAGGAAAAGGCCACTCTTCCTCAACTGACGCACTCCAATGACGCGATCTCACCTTTTGTTGCGCCAGTCTCAGAGATTCTTCGAAGTGCTTTTTGACTGCCTGTTCCGCGGCTCTGTGCTTCTCCATTCTCTCCCTCTCCTCCCTCTCCCTCCTTTCCCTCTCCCTTTCCGCTCTTTCCCGCTCCGCCCTCTCCCTCTCCGCCCGCTCCCGCTCCGCACGCTCCCGCTCTTTGTGCTGTTTCTCCAGTTCCCGAGCCTCCTGCTCCCGCCTTTCCCTGCGAAATAGAAAAACTCCCATTACTCGCCGTCCACTCTTGCAGCTGCAAAGAAAACGATTAAGGAGTCGATATGGTCTTAGGCTAAGCGGGCCAGGAAAACTGGGGATTTATCGCCCGTGAATTAATCCCAAGAAATGACGCTCGTTAATTCGTTTCCACTCGATCGAGATATGAAACTAGGGCTGGATTGAGACGCGAAGAAAGTTAGGCAGCTGCCTTAGGGCGCAACAATCATAGGGACGCAAATCATTGAAAGTTTATAATAATGATAATAATAACAACAACAATAATCATGTCTTTATTTAGGCGAAATTTAGTCTAATGAGACCACTCTTACAATTTATCTAGTAAAGAAGAACACAAACAATCATGCCACATGAAACTAGGGCCGGCTTGAGACGAGAAGAAAGGCTGGGAACTGCCTTAAGGTGCAACAATTAAAGGGGCGCTAATGATCGGAAGTTTAAAAAATATATAAATAATAGTAACAACAATAATAATAATCATGTCTTTATTTAGGCGAATTTTAGTCAAATGAGACCACTATTAAAATTAACCTAGTAAATACGAACACATACCACCAATGCCCTGACCAGGATTCGAACCAGGGACCTCGGTGTTGGTAAGCTAACACGTTTATGAACGCCTTAAATAGAAATTTTATAATAATTATCGTAATAACTTTAATGCAAACTGGAGGATCCCAATTACATCCGATTTAATAAGTATTATTATTTACAAACACAAACGACCATTTCCTGATCAGAAAAATGCAAAACTCGAACCAAGAACGATTGGGTTGGAGCGCTAGCAAGCTAACCACTCCACCACTACAGCCGATTAAAAATTTGAAAGCCGATGAATTATACGAAAGAATTGTATTATTTATTTCCCGATGCCCCCGCAAAAATCCTTTAACAGACAATTACAGTGAGGTACTTACAGTAACAATAAGCAGACACCATGCACAACCATGCCTTACACAGAGAAACCTGGCTACCCAGGACTCAAACCAGGGACCTTGGCGTTGGTAGGACAGAATTCCGCCGCCGAGGTCTGCAGTTTTACTTTACGTGACAATAACAGATAGACAAAACGTGCAATCTTAATAGTTTTGTTTTGGTGATACACATCCTTAACGACTCCCTAAGAATGTAATTGAAGGTAGAATATAAGAGAAAAAGTAGAATGGAAGACAAAGAAAAAGTTGTTAGACGACAAAGGGTTGTTTAAGATACGAAGAAGCGAAAGAAATTGAGTTGAATAGCGAATATCGAGGCACATTAACCTACCGAAACCTAGAACACTTATGTAACCATTCCCTTTGAATTATCGAAATCGATTTCAATTCAGATGAAACGCCACGTGATGATTAATTGACGTACTAATTGATTATGCACGAGGAAAGTGAAGAGTCAACAATCAAAACACCCACAATAGAACAAACGAATCGTTACGAAGCAACGGTTGGCGCCGACAATAATGAGATTTAAGTCGAAAGAGAAAAGGTCAACAATGAAGACAATCGTTGTCTCGGGTTTCAAAGGCGGGCGCTGTACGAATCCTCCTTTGATTTGCAGATTTCTCGGAAGTCTGAGATGCCGGAACATCTGTTCGAATATGCGATGCGATGCTAATGATTAGCAGAGCGAAAATCAAACAACGATTTCTCACTCAGTTCATTATCAGTCGCTCTGAAAACAACATCTTAGCACGAATACTTAACGTACGTTTACAGTAACTCAAAAGCAGCTTTATTCTATCAGATTGTTGCATCTTCTACAGTCCGATACGCTTGTAATCGCAGTGTTAAAAGACTCGCAATGTTAAATTGTTTGATGGGAATTTGTCGAAAAAGCATTCACAATTTTACTCAAAAGTTTCAGAATTTGATAAAAACAGCAGCAGATTCAGAGGCCATATACAGAGTACATATCCTGGGCATAGACTAAAACAGAGAAGTACTAACAAAGAAGTGGTTGATTTATGCAGGCACAAAAACTACGGTAAAAGGTGTTTAGAAGAATTATTACGTGTACTAATCACAACAAAACTCAAGATAATGAATTCTTAAAGAAGGTGTAAAGCCGTTTCCTTGAAGTTTTTACTTATTAAAAAAAACAAAAAACAGCATCAGGCCTTTACAATAAATGGAAAACAATAAAACCATTTGACCAAAACTTAATTTTTTTAAATAAATTTTATGGGGGCATACACTTTGCCTACCCCTTGAACGGTCTGTCAGCTAAACCAATATTCTGAGACTTCTAACGACAGGAATTAATATTTCGGCGGCTATATAATCGAAGGAGTGACGAAATAATTTACGTAAGTATAAAAAAAGATGAGTAAGCATGGAAAAACAACCTAAGATACGTAACGCACCCAAGTATTTGCTGTACAAAGGTCTTGGGGAAAAAATGTGAGCAGTTACCTGGCGGTAAATAGCTAAACACCTAGAGCTGTCGATTTATAGAAAACAACACATGCTTTTCGCCTTTAAGAGCAACGAGAAATTACATCGCTAAAAGCAATGCAAAGTTAATCTCACACGCGACAGAATGCCAAGGGATTACGTTGACGATAAGTAAATTAATAGGATGATGTATCTTGATTTAATTAATTGAATCGGTCGAATAAACAAATTGACCGGATCCCTTTGTCGACTTTATTCATTAAATGAGGCGTCATTATTCATCAAAAAACCCTATGGAATGTATAAATTCGAATAAAACCTAAATCGGGTTAATCGAAAAATAATCTCACAGTTTAGCGGAAATAATCTTTCGTTGATTAACTGAGCCGAACTCGGTGAAGGGTATCCCGATCGCAATTAGCTTAATTTAGGATAGCGATAAAATCAAACGCTAATTGCCAAAGGTAATTAATTTTTGTGATCGATGAACGACCGAAAACAAAATTTTTAAAACTTGAAACTGTAAAACTGGCAGTTTACATTTTTGCATTACGTGGATGGCTTGCATTTCAACACAGGGTTGCTAACGCAAAAAGAAATAAGATATCCAATCCAGGAAGTACATGAACGTTTTGCTTTGTTTCGTCGAATTGAATTCAGGTTATTTCGACAGGATGAGACGCTTTTAACAAATAACTAGCTTGACCGTCACTCGATTCGAAAAATATACACACGAGATTACACAGCACAGTATGGTGAATTTATCACCAGGCGGCAGAAAAAAAATGTAGGCCTTCTCGTAAGTCCTTGAACCAAATGTCCGAACGATTTAAGTAACAAGTTCGCGAGACGTTCAAATAATGCATCAGAACCAGTAACAAGCAGGAGAGAGTTCTCTTCAACTATTCACATTGATTAGATACTCAAATCGTGACTTAATTCCAGTTAATTACGAGTAACAGTCAAAGACAGGCCGCGAGAATGATAAAAATGTACAAGAAGTAACTCTCTTTAAACCTCTATCATCAGCGACCTTCGTTGCTTTGTATGTACGTAACCTTCGGACAGGAGCAGCCATGAACAGCTTGAGATGACTGAGACGTTTTTAGCATGACAAAACTATGGAATGGATAACCAAAACGACCTCCTTGTACAAACGGCACTTCTCCCAAGAGCTACTAGAGTGGTTACATGAGCAGAGAAGATAAACTTAAGTAATATCTGCGAGGTTGTAAGCAAGACTAAGTAAGTAGCCTGAACAAGTACAGCTCTATAACGAAAAATAGGAATGATTTCTTACGGAATTTCAAGAGTGGAAGAGAAAGAGCTACCCTATAGTAGAAACAGCTACCCTATAGAGCCTACCCTAAATTACTTTAGATTGGGAAATTCCCTCTGAGCATTCCAGCAATCTCGAAATGGTAAATTGGTGTTGAAGAAAATTAAATCATGACTTCGATTTCACGGCAGAGATCGCGAAATTGTACGTGGAAATACGGCAGAAGTTCCTTTTCCATGAGAATTCAATATTTCTAATTCATTTCCAGTAATTTGTAACTTTAATAAAAAATTCCAATAATTGCCATGCAATACCAGCCAAAATCCATGAAGTCCATAATTGGTCTTTCGAACATTTTCGTTGACCTTGGTCACGTCTGGCCAAATATGGAAAGCTAAGCTTATCCACGAGACGAATTAACATATCAGCATTGTTGCATTAACAACAACTACTGCGGTAACACAGGATTAAAAATGCAGCCAATTAACGCAACGTGCAAAACAATATCAAAGATTCGCCCTCACGCAATAATTGGATCTGGTCTCAAAAGACAATATTCATACCAAGGGTATCATTTCAGATGAAATACTTCACACAGAAAATCAAAAGCAAATAGCAAGGAGTGCCCTAGGAAGCGCCTGAAATTCCAACTGCAAAGAATCAATGCAGGTACGGCTTCCGCGGGTAATGCTCATTTCCCGTGGAAGACTCCAAAAGGGTTTCGCTAACTGGTTACGAAACAAAGGCAATTGGAAAGGGCGTTCCGGAATGGCGCCGCACTGTTAAGATTTCGCACA
The DNA here is from genome assembly GCA_000376725.2 of Ladona fulva. NCBI lineage: Eukaryota > Metazoa > Arthropoda > Insecta > Odonata > Libellulidae > Ladona > Ladona fulva. The sequence goes on along the minus strand of KZ308685.1, from coordinate 148,137 downwards.
ATCCACCGCGGGACTGGACGTAACAGTTCGCACTGTGTAGTGCGCCATTCCATTCAGCAGCATTCCCAAGTAGCCTTTGTAGATAGAAGATAATTGTTCTCCAAAGGCTCCATACGCTGAATACACATCGTCTGAAACTTCGAGGTATCTCAATAGAACATGTCTCCAATAGTTGACAAAGGGAGAGATTAGCGCCATTGCGTCCGAAGTCGATATTTCACTGCAGACGCCTCTTTTAAGGTTATTGATGATATAAATGAGGCTATTGCCAAGGGCAGGAGTGAATGACACGAAGACACGGTGAAAGTGTTATCCTCTGCAATGGGCTACTGGCTAGTTTTTTCAAGTTTTCCTGCTCATTAAGCAAATAACACACCTCATACTCCTTAAAAATTGTAGAAAACGTTAACGTTATCTACATGCTGTAACAATACTTTAGCAAGTCTGACGGTCTTGCAATATTATATTTAGAATATAAATAATAACGCAATCGTGAGATTATAACAACAAAGAAACAAATTACGTAAATTCATGGAATAAACACCATGGAAGGTTTTTACGTAACATTCCAGATTCTCAACTCCTACCTGACATTTGGAGTGAATTTCGAAGATAGTCAATTAGGAATTTATAGAACACCAAAAGTTTTAATCTACTTGATCCACAATGAAATATTTCTTCTTAAAATATACTTGGTTCATTCTTTCGAACAAAAAGCAGCAGATGTGTTCGTAGGCCACGCGTAAGGATTGTGAGTTCGTAATAGAGGGGAAGAGATGCTGAGAAGTGCCTCTTTGGGCAGCGTATCTATTGACTCACTATGTTTACACATTTCCTAAATGGAATTCTCTGGGTGATGGCAATTCCGAGACAAAATGGATAAATTCTGATTGATAAGATAATATCCTACCTTCTAGATAGGCGATTCCACCCAAAATCACCTTCAACGTGATCTTCAGATGGCAGTAACTCGATTCTAAGCCAGTAATCCTGCTAATCGCAAGTAAAAAACCCTCTTCCTTACCATCCCCACAATGGTTGGGAACCACCGAGTCATCGCCTATTCGTCATGCGCTCGTGATACGGCATCTGTTCCATCGACGGTTGTATTACGAATCGCTTCCGTCCAAAAAAGTACTGAGTAAATGACGGAATGACCTTTCCTTCCGAAGCAATTCCGTGACTAACGAAAAGTGTCACCCAAAACTCTAAATCAGTGTCTCAAATAAATGCGTGTAACGGGTCTAGCTCCATCACCTCCATTCGACAACAACTAAATGTTTCCTCATAAATTTTTAATACTTCACTTAGTTTCGCCGCCTTGGTTATTTGCCGATTCAGGCATCCTCGGTGTTCCTGGAATGAAAGTCTCGCGAAGTTTGGGCCGCACATTAAGAAATCCACTTCCATTGCGGCTTACATTAATGGGCTTTCAGGAAAGTTAGTCATAAACTCACTGTGGTGGTGGTTTAGATTTGTACCTAGCAAGCAGCCAGTGGCGTATGGCAGGGGGTGTATTAATACATTACCTTATCTACCCTATTAGTTTCTCTGATGCTATGCGGAAAGAATGACCTATCTGTTTTAACTATTATTTCCTTATAAAACGGCCGGTCGTTGCCTCTCGAAGATCGCGCTCGTTGTTTATCGGAATTATAATGTCATATACTTAATCTTATCTTAAAAATCTACATCTTACACGGCGAAATACTAAAAATCACACGTTACAAGAATTAAAAGAAAAATTGTATGCACCAAAATGGTACAGATACGGAAGAATGAGGTGAATTAGATATGAAACAAATTAATTAGTTGTTTTAAATAATCAACGCAATCGAATCCAATTTTAATGAATTACTGAGTTTACATTGTTGATATCCCCAAACAACAGAAAGAAGAGCAGAGTTAACTACTCTACCGCATACGAAACAATGCATTCAATAGATATTTCGAATAATCTACAAAAATAATCTAATTTAATTTCATTAATTTGATATTTCAAATTTGATGCTATGCCCCGATAACCGAGTTAAGTGCGGAATAATGTTCCTATAAAATACCGCGGAAATTTCTCATTTTGATTCCAAAGTACTCGATTCACAGCACTAAACAAAAGCCAAAATTGCCACGAAAGGTTGAATGTGAGTCAATTCTGCCGCTACTACAAAAGGAAAAGCAGCGAGGGAAGGGTAAAAATTCACGTAACCGCAAGTTCCTTCCGCCATGTTCAATGCACATATTGTCGCAACCCTCTGGCTCGAGAGAAACAGTTCTCGCAAACCGACAGACTGCATCGGCTATCGCACGCCAGATCTTAAAAGCCTTCCCCGCTTGAAATAATGATTTCAGCTTTCTCTGCATGAGCTGCACGGGGAAAGTGTTGCAATGGAAGAAATACATTCGGTAACGAGATGGCTAACGGAATCCTTCACATTCTTGCGAACGTATTTTAACACGCGCTAGTGACACCGGGGATCGTGGAAGCAACAGTTTACGCATCCTGGATCTCGATCCAGGGAGATAAAAGAGACTTTCATAACACGACCCGAGTTGCCGATTTTTCAAGTGTTGCAAACGGTAACGGCAGTTAATTCGAGATCGGGTGAAAATCTTGCAGGGTCGCTACATGGATTAAAACGCGATCTTGGGACGCCATAAACCAATTGGAGAGTGTCAGTAGCGGGGATTTTAGTCACCAAATGCCCTAAGCGCAAAGAGCAGATCAAGCACTCCATTATGAATGACGATGGTTCAAAATTCGAATCTTTTCATAAAATACATATATTTGTATGCTATAGAAGATACAGACGCTTCACAACGATAAGAATAAATATATTGGGTAATAAATATTATTTCTGTGAATTACAATAATTGATAGATGGCCTTTCCATACGCATACCATGTAATATATTCTACACTGAATATTCTACAAAAATATAGTGTACCGTAACTGGACACACTAAAATATATTCTTGAATCGTAACCAAAAACCCGTGGACCTCACGTGCCCATTAACATTAGGTTGTTGAGTCGATAGTAATCGTGGGCATTGACCGCCATGAAGCAAGAACGAACTGCTTTAACTAAAGACATCGATTTATAATGATATTTATGTACAATGCTTAGAAAGATACTGCAAGAATTCAAACCAATAATATACTCGTAGTTACCCTATTTAGCCTGTATAGTTTAAAATAAATAGAAACCACCTTAACAATTCAGGGATATGGGCATGTCTCTTTGTGTAGCTCCATACTGAAAACTATAATTTAACAAAATTTACTTCCATTGCTTTGAGTAGAATAAAACATCGCCCAAAATAAACAATATTTATTACCTGTTTAAAAATCTCAAACGTAAACATGGTTCAGTGATCTCGAAATTTCAGATGATATCTGCTATCCGATAACAATTCCTCAAAGTATATTTATCAGATGAAAGATGAGACAAAATCCACCTGGAAGCCGAGACGAACTAATGCTTTTTCGGTGCCATTTTATCGCCTAAGTTGAAAAAAAACACCATCCGTCGCGAGTGATACATTTACACAAACACGAAGGTCGGAAAGCGTTCAAGAAATGGACGAGAGAAACTTAAGTCTGGACTGTCGAAAGAATACGAGAGAACAAATGTCTTCAGTTATACATTAGACTTCGCAGGTTCACAAGGGTTGAACCTTGACCCTTCCGAACTGGCTTTTGGGAAACATCCTGGTATTTTAGACAGGGTCTTGTTAGCTCAATTTCGAGGGACGCAGAAATGTACGCATAATGCCTTGTTGACCCTGAATAGGGCGACAAGGGTGGGGTAGGACGCATTCCCGACCCTTGACCCCTCCGTATACCTGCGCATATCACATTTTTAAACATCGTGAAACCCATCGAGCCGGAATGGAAAACGAGAGCGAAACCCATTTTGGGAAAATCCAATGCCATTTTAAATTGGGCAATCCATATTATTTCATTCGATCACCCGAAAACAACCACATGCGGGCGACTCCCTTTTATTAATTAAACTTTGCGATACGTAACTTCCCTGTGGTTATACGAAGTAGAATTCCTACTATTGTCACTGGTAAATGATTATGAATGATAACGTGACGCGACGTATTGTTACAATACTCAACTACGTATTACAATAACAATCTATGTTATAATAATCCCCATCAACAATAGCATTAATGAAAATGCTTTTGTTCGTAAGTTTTTAATCAAAAAAAGGCATTGTTCAACTTTGACTAGGCGGAAGTACAACTGGAATTCGCGCAGCGGGGCATACGTGCATCCCTAATTCTCCATAATGGAAACAGCGGCAGGTTATGCGGACCCCCGCCCCCGCTTATCACGAAGCAATCGATCGACCGTTTAGACAATAAGAAAAAATGGCTTAAAATAAGAACCTTTTGAAACACACGGATTGCAAAAATATTCTGAGAATGCGAGGTCAGACTAAGTAAATGGAATTTCGTGGAGGCGATAACCCCATTCTTCATCTCACCACATTATTGCATATAATTATGCACAGGGGGATCATAAAACCGCTCCGAAAGCATTTATTCGGGAGAGGAAGATTAAATATTCGCGAAATGTATTTCGTTTATCGTATCCAAGATCGCCCGATATGTCATCCATGTCGAATATGGCACTGAGGGGGGGGGGGGGGATATTCACTACCATCTCAAACAGAACGGAACAACATGCACAACTGGTGAAAGTCTTCAGCCTTGACAGCTGCCGTGGTGCAATTGGAACGGTTGGAATCGCAAGCAGTATCTGAAATAGTCACCTCGAGTAATCAGAAGCGCAAATTCCAATAATGAAACCCGAGGAATTACACTTACGTAAAAACACTCTACTACAACAATCGTGAGGTAAAGTGAGAGAGCAACTACGTACAACAATGAGAATTACTGTATTACCGCAATAAGAAACTTCACGACTCCGTGCATAGGTAATTGTAATGAACGTAAGAGTTTTACCTACATGAGTGATGCTTACCACACTTCTTTCTGCAGTAACATTTTCATGGATGCTTCTTCGAACGCGGCGAAGGCAGCCTACGTGCAAACGGACGCAGATGACGCTCCCCAATTCTTATGCCGGCCTATTTCGTGGTCGCGTCCAAGGTCACTAGCGCGGCAGATAACTACGAACAGAGGGCCTCCGGTCCATCCTCGGCCAACTGCAGCCCCCGCACCGCAACACAGTAATCCGAATGCACACGCAGTCACGAGTGCGGCACGAAAACACGCCCGAAATGCACCCGGAATCCGGTCACTCTCCGCTCGATCCAACCGTCCCACCGACTATCCAGAATTTGAACGCATCACACACCACTAGTCCTCGACCAGTCGGAAACGTTGCCTTCCTACCCCTCCAACTGCTCGAGCTTCAACACCGCCGTCTTCTGCCCCGACCGGCATCACACTATTATTCCACCCACGCAGTCAAAGTCGCCTCTTCCTTCTGGCAGCCTTTTCCCGGGAGGCTAACCCCTCTACTGCGAGTCGAACCGCTGGGGGACGCGCGGGGGGAGGGAGGGGAGAAGCACAAGCTGAATCCGCACACGTCCGCGGATGGATCGTTAACCAAGATGGCGACACACCCGCCCTCTCTCTCTCGTTCCCTCCCTAACCTCGACACGCCGCTTTCCGACGACGCCTAGAGCATACCGACTCTCCTGGCAACCGAAAAAACCCACTCCCTACAACTTGCGCATCGCACCCGTCTCTCTCCTAAGCTTGTTCCGCCCGCTACGGAGCGCTGGCTGCAAGGGAAAGGCGCAAACTGTCCCGAAGAGGGGGTGACGTGGCCTCCATGGGGAAGGGGCAGCAGATACAGGCACCGTAGTAGAGAGAGACGGCCGACGACGTGACCAAGGAAGCGGCGTTGCCAATTCAAACGTTATTACAGATCAGACCATTCGAACTCGCTGCTCCGCGTCTTTCGGGGATGGCTTGTAAAGAGGTTGTTTGCGAAAACTATATAGCGCGCGACTGTTTCTTATCTCCTACTTTGTGGTGTTTCGCTGCTATGGAAAACATAGGGGATCAAGGTCGCATTGACGAAGACAATAGCGGCCACTGTGAAATGGACCGCGGACGAAGTATTGGACTTTCAATTGCATGAAAAACAACGCCGAGGAAGATGATATTCTAAATAAACTTCCTCGTAACGTGACCTAACAGCTTGTGGGGCATCGTAATCAATGCAATATCGGGGGAAACCATCCGGTTGGCATGGGGGGGGAAGATAATGGGGCAAAATGTCCGCATCCAAAAGGTCTTTGATCCTTGGAGTTAAAAAATAAGAGCCAGCTGGGGGTGTTTACCTTGCATTAATACGAACCCACAAAGGAATGGGGTTGATTCTTGAAGATAGGGACAGGGGTTGACTGTTTCGTGGAACGCCATTAATTAAAGGGGCTTTATATTTTCCATGTTGTTTATCAAGCGACCTGTGTCGGCGTATACAGCCATCGCAACATTAAAACATCGGGAAAATCTTCTGACAGAAGGCGCAATCGGAGTTTCCGATAAATGCTTTGACTACGTAAGGAAATTTGTTTTTATTTTGTAGGAAATATGATTCTTCAGCGGAAACTGCATATTTTGCACTGGAAGGAGCATAACTTCCAGTATCGATCTAATTTTAAATTCGATTTATTAATAATAAAATTAACGTAGACATGTTGAGTACTTGCAGAAATGATTCACTTTCACCATCGTGTATAACATTCAACATTCTACTACTAGAGAAACTCGAAATGCAAAAAGTCGAGCCATAATCGTGGTGGTTATATTCATGACTGTGTTTGTATAATAATATTAAATTGTATATAATTGTATTCATTTGTATATAATATGTTTCAATCCTTCCAAAACCTAACGTTGCTATTTTCAAGCAATATTTATAACTCTAAGACTCCGTTTTCAAAATACTGCCATGAAAACTCAACTATATGAAAAGGAAAAAAAGCTTTTATGCGGTCTTAAACATTGGCTTGTGTATCAAGGAGATTTTCATGCTTGTTTAAATTAATTAGTATAGTTACTCAGTGTACCAAAACGATTAACATACAATACACGGTATGTATGCATGGGCTTCTAAACGTGTATATTCTATATGATTAACTTATGCGAGCTGTTTTTTCACGTCTGGTACTCACTCGAGTGATGATAATCCAAATATATATGCCTATTCATTATATGCATATATTTCACTTCGCCAGGCGATGAAAATACGAAAAAACAATCTTTTCGCTATCGCTTATTCTGAGGACATTTAAGCAAATTTTAATGTGCCTGGACCTCCGAGATATTCGATCAGATATTTATGTGCAAAACCGAAGTCTCTCCATCAGAAACATGGCAAGCCTGGCGGGGAAGCTGGACTCAACCGGTCCGAGAGATATCCTCGTGTTTATTCATTACGGGAGAAAGGTTACGAGATTATCAAGCTCTCCGGTGCTTGTATCCCATGCTTGAGCAAAAATTAATCATTATGTGCATAAGTTATAGTTGCGTTCTCCTGTATATGACCAACACGGAGCAATTCAAGTTAGCTGAAATGAAATATGCATATGATTACTCGATGACTGCGAGTTAATAACCAACGTTGCTTACGAAGGGAAAACCGGATATCAAAGAGGATGTCTATGACTTATCAAATGGCTGGATACATTCCGACATTAATTATTTCGCTCTTAAGAGTTCTCCCGATGCTCTTGCGTTGAATAACACGCAAATTAATTTCGTCGAGGGACGCAAATGAAGATCATTGCTTCTAAAGAGCAAATTTCCTAGCGTTGAAAGTCACACATCTCGATAATTAGTAAAACGAGCTTGGGGAAATGATCGGGAAGAACATACGCGTACGAATCCAGAATAGATGAGCTTAGATTCCTAAAAACAGGCTCGCTTACAATTCTTTTCTGGGCGAGATTATTCCTTGACCTGAAATTCGATCCGGCAGAAGAGAGGGAGACTGCATTTCATAAAATATTACTCGGCAATGGTAAAATAAGTAGGGATTCTCGAGGACGAATGTGAGACGGGACAAGGGTGTCAAGTGATCGATGGTGAGAAACCGGGACATTATCCGCGTCAAAGACGAAAATACGGGAGAAATACATTTAAAATCCACGTTCGTAGTTGGGGGTGATAAAATATTTGCACTGGAATGGCTTCCCTCATCATCAACGTTGAATTTATGAGCAGTATGCCTGTCGTGGAAAAAATTACAAAGATATATTTCGTGTTATTAAGATAACCCTGAGGCTTCTCTACTTTTTGGCGAATAGAGTCGCATCTAAGTAGGCTCACATCGCGTTTATCAAAATACTAAAGGAAATTCTACAAGGAGAATAGGCGCAATCATTTCTGAAGATTATTCCCGTTGGAATGAATAAAACTGACATATTTAGGGGTCACGGTGTCCTGAAAATCCTTCTCGGGACACCGCGAACGGTGATATAATCCGGGACAAGAAAATCACGACGTTTTGGCACGATTCATGGACGTTCAGTTCTCGCACTAAAACACGTATGCAAGTTTTACTTATAATTTTTTTTTCTAAATCTTAATTGGCATAAACGTCTGCGCATAAAGAAGTCACAATGACAGTCCAAAACCTCCTTAAGTCATTTACAGTAACATAAGATCGCCCAAAATTAAATGAGGTCAGTTGATTTTTCTGAACCGATTAGGATTATGGGATAGAAAAGGAGAATGAGTAAATAAAGCTACGAGATTAGGGAATATTCCGTTCCGACGATTCTCTACATGTCACAAATCTTAATTATCGTGTAGGAATTCAAAATGGTGAGTCGATGGAGATATCTTTAGCTATCCGCAGCGAGACGGGAGGGTATTGGGGTCATGAATTCATCGAGAAAAAGAAATCCCAAGGAAATAAGTTTGATTTCCGAAGACCTTCGTTCAAAGGCCGAAATCAATTCACGAAAGAGCTCACCTCCAACAGAGCAAGCCGTTAAACCTCGCCAAAGTAGGGTAAAATGACAATAATTGAATCGAATAAAATGTATCATCTGGTCCACCATAACAGCCTTCTCCGCCGAACCTTGAAATATTTTAATACGAGATTAATATACAAAACTAGAATTAGTCCACAAAAATCCTTAGTCCTTTTTTTGAAGAGTAAGTCAGGTTTTGTATCTTAATCTTATATTAAATTATGAATATGTTCCACGAAATATTGCTTGATATGTTTCGTTATGTCCTTGAAATATTATTGGCATTACAAAATGTCCACGACTTTCAGCATTAACAGGAAAAAGGAAAACTATGGAATGTGTAAGATTCTAGAATCCAAGGATAAAAGATGTGAATAATAGTGACATGACTGGGACTCGAACCCATGTCTCCCACTTTCTGGGAAGGTTTTCTAACCATTGAAACTACCATGCCGTGTCTCTTACACACTGTTCGGGAGTGAATTACATACTGTACTGTTTTGAAAATAGTACAATGAACCCTTAATGTACCACAATGGTGCTGAAGACGATACTGAATAAATGTTAATCTTGCCACCCAGAATCTCATTTTCGACTTTAAGCTACTTTCACTTCTTGAAAGGTGATAATGTCAAAAGAAATAGAACCGTTCACTTACTTTACATTTTTTATTCCAATAGTTCTCTCAATCTAACCACTAGACGGAGATTAGCAGTTGTAATGATTAATATATTAATCATAAAATCCCACCAAGTATCGCTTGATACCATTCATTCAGTTATAATGATTATTTTGTAAGATTTTAGGATCAAAGAAGCCCCTTCGACGGCCCGAATCAGAGATTCCAAACAGAGTGGACAATAATATTGTTTCATTAGGAAGACACTTAGAAAAATTGTACTTTTTCCACAGAATTATTTATTAAACAAATAAATAATTCTGTGGGAAAAGTACAATTTTTCTTCCTATTATGGATTTTTACAATAATTCGCCTGAATCTGTGAAGTTTATTTTCTCATTATTTTACTCATCGCAATAAGAAGACGAAATACAACTTCGTCGAGAACCACATTCGGATGAGGCTAAACTATCTCTAGTCTGCGTCGCCTTAGGCAAAAATCCTAGCAACTAGACGAGGAAACAGACAAGAGGAGGAATGCGATAAAAGTCTTTACGCATGAGCGAAACAAGTGCTCACGTCTTTCGCCGCCTTGAAATCAAGAATGCATACCATCGCTCTCTGAGTATGTATTGAGGGCAATGTGAACATGCTCTGGGAGTATACAACTTCGCTGCCCTTGGACAGATACTTCGCGCTTTCGGATAACATATTTACCGATAAGTTTCGTTTCAACTGCTGCTAAAGTAAATACATTTGAAGGACAGAGGTGATGGTGGAAAGACATACATTCAGAGCTATCTTGGACGACCGCAACTGCCGTCTTTGCTTCACTGTTTAGAAACTGGTGCATCGTAATGTATCATCAGATAAATTGGTGTCAGAGTGGTCACGAATTTGCACACAAGTCGATACAGAATTGCTTGACGAAGTCCATGGTTCAATGCTGATAAATTCAACTTTCGATTAGACAAGTAAAAGATAGGAATGGATTCTAAAGGAATGAATTAGGATCCACAAAAAGATAAATAATGAATATTATAATTTGTCTTTCGTAAAAGAGAGAAATTGTGGTAGAAGTAGACAGTTGATAAAGCGTCTTTCATCAACCATCTACCTCCACCTCAATATCCTCATTGCTGTGATAATATGAAGCCTACTTAAGTATGAGTGATGGTACATACTGACTTAAATAGAAGAAATCCGTAGTTTTAATAAGTGTTTTAGAGCTATGTCTCACTTTAAAAGATTGCAAAACATTAAATACATGACCCTTTCACTATTTGACAAGTAAACATGCCCCAAAACTCCCCACTTACCGACTTTATTTCTTTCCGACTAGCCACATCTTTTTCTTTATCCAACAACTTTCGTCTTCCTTTTGACTGAAATTCTCCGTTCAACTACTTTCTTCAGAAATCCCGTCGCTCCAATAACCGACCATTTCCTGTACCTCCCCTTATTTCCTCAATTAAAACCTTTTTCCGCAATTGCCAGCACTTTGTTTGTTTTTCTATAAATTAAGCTCATTTTCCATCATACGCCACACCTAGTATATTTAAAAGGCCTTCGGTGTTTTAACATCCGCCTTCTAATGGTCCATCTTTCACACCCTCACTGCAAGTATTAAGAATTATACAAGTCTTTCCCTAACATCTTCTATGATAGCCCACATCTTCCTTTCCTTTATATTCACGAAACCTTATTAAGTAACGAACTCTTCTTCTAACATTACATTTCGGTAATGACTACAATTCAAGCCTGCTTAAAAGTTACAAGATACATGAAGCAAAAACTCATCACAAAATGAGATGGATCTTAATTTGTCTTAATATTGACAATGGGATTCCACAGAGAAGGGGGTAAAAAATCAGTGAAGACCCAGTGAAAACATAACCCAAATAACGTGGAAATACACAAATAAATCATAATGATTCAAGAAACCTACGGAGAATACACAGAAATAGAAAAATATATGAGGATTTTAGCTATCAGAGACCCTAGGCGCAGAGATCAGATTGAGGCCCCTCTAGAAATTATGAGTAGAAAATAGAATTTTTCATGAAATACACAAACATACATCCCATATGAATCTCAGTCGCCTCACTACGCCGAGACAAGTTTTGAAGTAAAATAAATAATATTGATAGATATACCTTGTTTGCATTACGTATATTTTGGAAAAGGCAATGTAATACATTCTATACACATATTACGTAGTCTTACTCAACGAATAAAATTCTTTCTTCAGACGATAAACCAAAATAATTTGAGAATTATTTAGCACAGTCTTACTTAGGCCCCTAAATGGATGGGGCCCTAAGCTAGCTGCACATAATTAGAAACCGCCCCTGACCTTGAGATGACAATATTTGCGTTGGTACGCATCTTCATACTGCAGTATAATGTACTACCACACTAAGTATTCATTATTATTATATAAGGTCGTTAAATGAAACGCTAGGCGGGCATGGTGATGAAAGCTGGTCTCGTTTCCACGGATTCCGATCCCATTTTCCCATGGTTACACACTTCCGCATAGTTTCAAGTGAACGGGAGACGAAACAGGATGGACTATCTATAAAACGTTTAACTCCTACGCAATGTCGCGGGAAATCCGATCGCTTGAAGAAATATGCAGAATTTCCTCGTGACTCCACTTAATTCCCCGCCACACTGCTTCAAAAACGAGTCAAGTCTACGTGGGACTGACGCTCCCTTTCGCAAAAAAAGGAAAAAGAGCGGACTAAATTACGCCTCGCTTCAAACCTATCTTTAAATATGGAAAACGGAACGAACCGGTTTCTGACTTCCCAGAAAGATTACGGCGGAGGGTATGAAAAAAACGCATAACGAGCATCCTGCTTTCTTTCGGAACGAAACCGAACCGTTTTTTTCCCCTTCAATTTCCCCCTTCGCGAGAAAGCGGCCCTCGATCTTCGATCGGTCACTTTTTCTGCCCTCTCTCGTTTTCTCCGAGAGGTTAGCGCTCACCTGGAGTGCTATGGAGTCTCGTTTCATAAACACGTGGCCGTCCATTGAAGGGCGGACCGACTTGCGACCGCCGTTTCCGTTAGTTCCGAGGCGAAGCAAAAACCTGCACTGAGGGTTAGACGAGGTTTATGCAGATTATGTCTCATGGGAAAACCCGAGGTAAACTAAAATAATTCACACGGATGGACCGTTTAAACCAGCGGTGCTCAAAGTTTATACACAGCGGATCGGATAACGATATAAGGCGTCCTCCATGTTACATAGGCCGTGGAACAGCGAGGAAGGTCAGGGAAATAGATGCTAGAACGAATCAAGAATTCAATTTTCCGCAAAATTCATCGACTAGGGAAGTAGAATCGTGGTGCATAGTGCATAGGGTACTTACATAGACAAAACGATTTAATCTGGGGTCGGCGGGCCGCAGTATTTCATTAAGGTCTTTATTCACATATTCAATCGGAGTACTTCATGAACACGACGCTTTTTTTGTAACTATTCCGTTTCTCCACTCCACTAGTCTGTCTATGAATTTACTTATTTATTTAAAATAAACCCATAAACAGCACAAGGCCTTTACAATGGGTTAAAAACAATTAACCACGTAACAAACAAACAAAATTTTAAAAAAAGATAACTTAAAAATGTACAGATTTAAAAATAAATAAAAACCATTAAAAGACAAACTTAAAAATAAAGAAGTACATGTTGCAATATAAGTCATACGTGAGGGAAAAATCATACAAATGGATCAAATCAAGAAGAATGGGATAAAATACTGCTGTACAGATGTGTAAGCGGTAGATATAGAATCGTTTAGTCGAGGAAAGTCGAGTTATTACTTTGAAAAGGACTAAGCGAAGTCTATTACAGGATCACTGGCAACGTAACGATTCTTAAAAATCCTGAAAACCACTCTTATTATTATAATGGTCAATTATACGTAATCACGCCACTAATATATTCGCGGGGCAAATAAAAGTACGCACCGGCAGGATTCTATTCGTGGGCTGTAGTTTGTGCAACGCTGGTTTAAACCGGCCTCTGGTATCAAAGAACCAGCTTTTAATATGGGAGTCGAGATGCAGGGCCGGTTTCACAAGGTATGCAAGTGAAGTAACTAAATCAAGTCGCAGCAATCAGCAAGTCAAAGGTCGATAGTTACTATTGCAGAAAGCAAAATATTCTAAGTAGAAAAGAGTCACGAAGGCCTCGATCTAATAAAATTAAAAATGCTCAATCTATATTTTATGCGACAAGGCTCATACTATTCGACTGCCAACAATGGACTAAGCTTTCAAAATGGCTGCCATTAACAATGTGCGTTAGGGACATGTGTATAGAAAAAAAAGTTTTGACAATTGGAATTATACAGGAAAATTTAAAAATTACGCGTATTTTTTAATCACACTTTGTACACCTCAATAGATTTCAGCGGTCATATGGCTCAATTGGCTTTGGCTAAACTGACCAACGAGCATCATATGGTGAATGAAGTACAGATAATTGAAGTATTGATATCCGACAAATAATGATGCTATAGCGAAGAATAAAAAACGAAAAAATTATCGTTGTAATTACAACAAGATTGCACAAACGAGAGTCGAAAGAGAAAGCGACTGTTACAGCTGGTTAGCAACAGTTAACCCAATCCAGATATCAAAGTAATCCTTGTGATGAAGTGATTCCATCGGAATGAATTATGTAATCGCGATTAATTTTCTTAAATATAAATATTTGTCTTATGCTTACGTTAAATACTTTATTTCGCCTTAACAATAGTGATTCAAATCAACAATTTTTAAACTTCCCACTTGAAAAGTTACCAAAGTGAATTACGACATAATAAAAACGTGAATATGTTATTTGCTGAAACAATAATTGTTTATACATAAAATTCAACTCAACATCAAAAACTGAAAACATTTCTGGATTCATTCTCCCATAAGTTTCAATTCGGACAACCACGGTCCACAAAATATTGGAATATTGAAAAAAGCATTGGGAGAGTTCATTCCCCTGCCTGAGACATTCACCCATAAACTCTACAGATAAAGCACTAGCACGACTTTCCGATATGAGTTACATTACGTAACGCTAGGAACCGCTGATAAGATTTAGTACACATAGCTAATAATTGAAAGAAGAAAATTAATTTGGATTAATAAACTTTCTTATCTCGAAAAATCTCACTTGATTCAACATCGTGGCTAATCACATCGGAATGATACGGATTTCGAATCTGTAAACTTGAATATTTATCTTACTACCTGTTTAAAAAATAAACCTGGTAATAAAGCTGATACGAAAACAATTATAAGATAAGATAACAGACTCAATGGAATACGAATCCTGCCCAGATTGTGAGGAAGGAAAGGGCAAACTACCTCACTCCTCATCTTCCCTAGTAAGCCTCATTACCTCCCCAGGAGAAAGCAAATGCTTGAGGGCTTCAGGTTACAACCGCCCACCTCACGGACAACATTCTGAATATCTAATATCTGAATTCTGAATATCCCATAAAATGCGATAGATGCAAACTACACGTTATATTTTCGAACTGTCACTTCATTTTGCGTATCATCCGACTGTTCGATTTCCCAGTCTGCCCAGACAGTCGCGAGTCAAGTGCAAGTCTATCTTCGAAGGGTATTGCGTGAGACTCCAATCGGTTTTCTGGCATCCGAAATCATTCCATTCCGAGGATCATCGGGTCGTGCGCAAGTAATTCAGACAGCCTGTGATGCCAACGCGGATGCGAAGGTGAAATAAACTCGAAAGACACCGTATGGAAACCAATTGTCGCAAATGGCCAACTTCGCTATGCAGTAGGAAAACCTCTAGATTTTTCTACGCGATAAATTTCCACGCGCGTTCAAATCAAATGAGGAGAGCTGGGTCCCGGATGACGGATGAATGACTTCATGTAGGGCCTAATGCCCGTCGGAAATTGCGGTCATTACTCACGAATTTTTGTATCCATTTCCCGCTTGGGAGCCATTTGCGAAAATGGCTTCCTTGTAAGCAATCGCATTAGCGGCGGAGGTGACCATTACGTGCATGGGAGAGCGGAGGGCATTTTCGTGGCTTTAAAAAAGGCGGAGATTCTGCGATACGCAAAAGGTTGAGTCAAAGTTGCCCGCCTATGCAAGATAAGTTCAATGAGAAACTGGTGTAGAACAAGGGTGGTCATCTCCCGGTTACATCGACTTCGATGCTGACTGCTCCATTGTCATCGACAAAGTTTGGGATTTAATTCGATAAAAATGTTCTTGGATCGTATTTTCGTATGATATGATACCTCGGCTGGAGAAGGTAAATCTTTTCCGAAAGAACTTCCCTATCAAGTCAAACACAGTAGCCGAATAATGAATCCTCAATAGGACTGAGTGATGAATGTATGCCATCTTAATCTATAGTGGTGAGCGAGAAAAATACATTGGCACGCTGATCTCTGTGGGCGATATCTTCGTTGTCAGGCGAACTGAAATAAATTTTACTACATGTGCATAAACTGAACAAAACAACGTACTGGTTCTCATAATTCGTTTGAATTACATGTTGGATTATAACTAAATTAGCGTTGTATTTATAGAGAATCAGTTCAGGGAAACGTTACGTAATCTAGTCCCTTCATTGCCAATGCTATCCTTAGGGCCTCAGCAGCATCCCCAAAGCATAACAACACAACGTAAATATTTGCTTTTCTTGCGATGTTTGCCTGGGGCGTTGAACTCTGAAAAAAAGCTGAGAACGTGGCCTCAGATAAAAGGAGCAGTGTCTGGGTACTCACCGTAGCAGTCTCTCATGTCTGTCAAGGGCGTAGGCCCTCTCCCTTTCCACGAGATCCTCCGCTGGATGTCCCGGAGGCAGATGATGCGCCACGGGTCCTGGCGGCAGCGGGGCATATCTAGGCTTCCACAGCATCTCAGGCAGTTGCGGGTATAAGGGCGGTGCGGCAGCCGCGGCCAGCGCCAGCGCCGCACCGTGATGCAGGGCGTGGTGGTGCGCCCCGAGAAGCTGAGCGGGGTAATGGTGCGCGTGGGGATGGTGGGGTGGGGCCCCCGCAGGGTGGTGCCCCAGGGAGAGGGCCGCCGCGGCGTGCGTCACCGCTATCGAAGAGGCGGTGGGGGTGGGCACAGCAGGGGCGGAGGCGGGCAGAGGGGCGGCCCCCGGGGCCGAGGGAGCTGCCCCTACCGCGCCGCCGGTCGAAAACACCACGGAGGATGCAGATGAGGAGGGAGAGGAGGACGGCGGGTGGGACATGAGAGTCTGATGTTGGACGCTATGCACGTGGCGCACCCTCTGGGTAGACGCCAGAGCTGGGTCCCTCCACACACGCACAGAATCAGAAACCGCTGCCTGCGACGCCTTTGCGTCCACGGGCAACGGGAGGAATCGCGGGGAGGGGGAAGGCGCCGGGGCAGGCGACGGGGGAAATGGGGGCGTGGCTGTCCTTGACGACGTCGACGCGGGGACGCCGGAAAGTTCTTCGTGAGCACTAGCACTGCGCTCTTCGGCGCTCAAAGCACTGCTTGCCCTCGAACCAGAGGAGCACCTCTCATCACCGCTGCCGGAGGAGTAGCACCGGGAAGAGGAAGACGACCCCGAACTTACGCCGGAATCGGAGGAGGAACAGCAGCAGCAGCCGCGGGGGTGCGGGGCAGGGGGTGGGGCATGCAGAGGATCCGCGGAGAGCCGCAGGGACGGGGCGTGGTGTTGCGGAAGGGAGCTCTGTTGGGGCAGATCCTGCTGGGGGTGTCGGTGGGCAACGAAGGGCTCTCCCTCCATCCTGGGCGCAGGTGAGGAAGGGGCCTCATCCTCCGCCCCCCGCCTCTCCTCTCTCAATCCCTCTCTGCTCCCTCCTCCTTCAACACCACCTTCTTTCGCCTCCTCCTTCTTTACCTCCACTACCACCTCTGGTTCCTCCGGTTTCTCTTCCTTCACTTCCTCCACTTCATCGTCCCCGACCGAACTCGATTTCGCGTCGCTCGCTCCTCGGTCCGCTACCGCCTCATCCTCTTCTACTTTTGTCACCACCTCCTCCTCCTTGGGTTTGGCTTCCTCCTTGACCCCTCTCCTCCAAGAAGCCACTTCCGACCTCCCCTTCCTTCTAGCTGCCTCCTCTTCTTCTCCTGCTGCTGCTGCTTCTGGACTCGCGGCTTTGCCCCTTCTGCCGCCTCTCAGGCACCTCTCAGACTCAACGCCTCCACTGCCTTTCCGTCTGCGGTCCGCTCGGCCCTTATCGCGACCGCCGCCGCGCTCTGAAAATTAAATTTGCATCATCAGTAACCGCATTTCGAAATGTATCGCGCAAAATTATGACCGAAATTTCTCGACACGATAAAAAAGTCACTTAATAAGAGAGGCACGATCGAGTAAGTGATCAGTGGACATAGAATCACAGCAAAAACTATCAGTTAAATGACCCCAAGGGTCTCGAGAGACAATTATTCACCTACAGTAAATCCAAGTACACAATATACAGGTAAAGCAGATCAAGTTTTTGTATATATAATACGCAGTTATATTGTATAGTACAAATAAGTATGTGATACCTGCTTAAGGACAACAACCTTGTTAAGGAATAAGTACCCACTAATCGGAGGAAGTTCTCCATTTCCTGGCAGAACAACTACATGCCATTTCTGTATATGATTCATCCTAGCTTATTCTCTTTTTCTTAGCTATGAGACTGAGCACAATTTATGTTCATAAGATATCTCACTCTTCCATGTTGTTGTATATGCTTAATCTTTAGCCGGGAGCTTATATTTCATTCAAAATTCAAAAGGGTCCATAATGGTGAAAACGGACACACCAAAACATATACAAAAGGAACAAAAATGTTATAAAAACAGAGGCTGTTTCTCGTAAAGTCATCGTATGAGGAATGCCTTAAGTGAATATCTTTCCAACACTGACTCGAAAACATAATGATTTTCTTCGTGTTTCCAGAATTTAAGATGCGCCCCATCCTGCATCGTTCCAAAATCATTAATGCAAATATTGCCGTAATAGGATAAACCCAGATGAAGATTAAGGAAGCGGAAACGGTCAAATAATTTCAATTTGATACTTCTATTAAGTCTTAAAGATCCAAACAAAACAATATACCTGACAGAGACATTGAAATTTTTAAGTGACTTGAGTCATAAGTAATGTATGAGTAACAGATATGTTGAAAAGACAGCAACACAGATATCAATTTTACTCTGGGTAGAGTTTAACACTCATACCCACATAAAAACTTGTGTTACTGACAACAGAAAACAAGCTTGAATTTTCATGTCTAGGCGAGTATTCAGTGAGCTGTTCCATCATTCTGTATTCGCTTTTAACCCCGTATTGTCGCACTCCTCCTGATTTAGAGAGAAGCTTCCAAAGGTAGCAAATGCCTCCTACGCTTCCAATCAAGATGAGACGCTTAACTAATCACCCTCGTTTGTTATATTTGATCAAGAAGCCAGATAACAAACGAGATCACCGTCTCCTATTTTTGATTCTCAGAAGGCGAAAGGTCATAATCAAGTTCTCTATTGTGATTCCAGTGACGTAATGACACTCCTGACGATCAATTCAAGCTCCGCGACGATCTCCTTTCCGAGCATTTTTTTCCTTGCGACCACAATTCCCCAGCCAAAGGCCTTCATTGAATAATGACTCGTATACATACTTCGCTCTGGAGTTTCGCTTATTCATGGTTCAGTAATTGCGCGGGGTCGTTCCACTCGCGTCGCCTTGCCAACCACCTCCCCACACTATTTAAGGCTGTTAGCAATCAATTCCGCCACTTCTCATCACGTAATAATACTCCGCTCGTTCAAGAAAATCATCTTATTTTTATACGATTGCAAAAGGAAAACGGGATGAAAAAATCAGAGAGGGATGTTTCTTCCATGTCGAAACATAACAATAAAACGTTATTTCAAGGCGAGATTGAGACTAGTTAGTCTCTTCTTATATTTAATCCTAATATGATCTTGCGGAAAGTAGTAAGTCCTGAAATTTCGCTGTTTTCCGATTCTTCCGAAGTATGTGTTCATTTAGGGTTTATCATAAAAACGGTCAAAACTGACTAAAGTACGCCCCAAAAATAAAGAAGGAAAAAATCCATTATTTACCGGCTGATAACCCGAGAAAATTTTCTAGAAATTATTCGCCGGGAAGAAGTTAATATCGGCATGCACAACAATTTGACAAGCGACCATTTTTTTAGAAAAAATGGCAAATTTATCAAGATGGCAGTTCAATAATGCAAGATATAATTATTTAAAGCCGTGGGCGAAATCTGGGTTAGCGAGTTTCTTCTACCGTCTAACTCAAATACACATGAGCAGTAAAATCATACCCCGATATCCATAGAAAATGTAATTAGATTATTATTTTGAAGATTACAATTAATCATAAATGCAGCATGGAAGTAACTCCAACGTTCCTGTATTAGATTCGCAAGCAACACGGAGTATATCTGCGATACCTCGAACTAATAATCGTCAATAGCAAGTTATCATTAGAGCAATCGATTATTCACCCTTTCTTGAAAAGATACAAAGCAGCATCTACAAGATCGCTCTGATAGTGGCCTTTAAGCGAGAGGCATGGTGTGGCATCAATCACGTGCACCGTCAGTCTATTTTCCAAGCCTGTCGCGTATAATTTTCGAAAGAATGAATTCCTGAATCGACTTGTCTTATCGTCAATTTCCGTGCTTTGTTCCTCTGCATTTCATTGATCAATGTATCAGGATCGACGTATAATATACATTTATAATAGTATGTACGTACATTTGTGTTCAAAAATTACGATAACCATTCCCAAGAACAGACAGTAAGGAAGTGATACAACCGGCTATGGGCGCAGGAGTACATGGCAATAACGTAGTCTCGATAATAAATAGTAATTGTTATTTACTGTTCAAGTGTTATCGAATCCTTCACCCACAACCATTGTAATTTTCAACAATAGTAATCTCATTACAGTTTTTAGTGGTTTATAAATGATGGAGCGATGATGAGCAAAATTTTACTGCGCGGTGTATAAAAGCGGATCTTTCGGTATTGCACAATTGAGATGAGTGAAATACCAGTCAAATCAGGAGTTTCTGCGACAAATTGAATAGAGCGAAATTATAATCGACACCCATAAGAACAGATTCGAAAACGGAAAGAGAAAACGACGTTATTTTTGCCGGAGCGAAAACCGATTCCGAACCGAAAAACCTGAATTTCTTCCGAAACCGAAAATCGTCAATTATCCATTCAGATTTTCCGTTCACAGCGTTACAACTTTATTTGATACACTCTGGTGTAGTTTGAGTACCGTAAGGTTTACGGGTAACTGTAACTTGCAGCGAACAATTGCAGACCATAAGCTTTATTCTAAAGGGAAGGAATGAAACTTAGTAACTTCCACGGGAATTTGGAAGTTACTAAGTTTCATTTCTTCTGAAATGTCTCCTCCATTCCACCAAGTGACGCTTGACCACATCAATTTTATTCTAAAATTCAACGAGATGTAAATGAAAAAAAAATTAAAATAATAAAAAAAACTTTTAGAAAGGATATAATAACACAATGATCGGAGCGATTAAACAGCTTCGAATCGAATCAACACTTTTAACTCCTTTTAATATTCTCTTGAATTACATATTATTGCCTACTTATAATTTCGAATCCAACATCTGTTTTTGTCTGAATTTTTGTAAGAATTATGCATTTCTTTTTGTCTGCTTCTTTCAGCTTTATTGCTGACACTTTTCTTCTGCTTATTGTCCCTCTTCTTTTAAATTTTAGTCGCTACTGTCGGTAGGTTTCGCAATTTTTTCACGCCCCCCTTCACGCGGGTGTTTTTCTGCAGGGTTTTAATTTCTTCTTAAGTGCAGACTTAGGTTTTTTAAAAACCCACATAATAGTTCCTTCTTTTATTGCTTTTCTTTAGTACAACTCCCAATACCTCTTTTATTCTATCTGCAATGACTAAGGGTTAGATGTAAGAAGAGACTAATAAGTCTCAATCTCGCCCTTAAGAATGTGTTATTATTATTATAATTATTAACACTGGGAGAAGTAAAACAGGAACAGATATTTTTCACTGAACCGGAGTGAAAACATAATATTCATTCCGGTTCGATACCTGGATTGCGGCACAACGGTCAGGGATGCCCCGGATCGAGAAGTGAAAGGCCTTACTTTTTGTGCTACACAATCGTATTAATCCCCGTCTATTTCCGCACCGCTAAATCGGTCAACTCCGCGATAGTTTCGAGCTGCGAGGCTTTTTAAAACGCGACGCTCGGCGCATAAATTTGGTATTTTTCGGTTTGTTTATTTTGACGCATCCCTCTTGGCTCGGTTCCCATCTCATTCCCAGACACACCCCTGTAGCGCCTCCCATTCATTCTCTCCCGCAATCCCATCACTTACTCCTGCCCACCCACTCTCTCCGTCCTTTTGCATAACTGCTGAGAAGTTTTATCCGTCTGCTTGAATGAGTCGCAAAAAACAAACTGCCAGAATTAAGCGTCGGTGGAGCCGTTATCGAGAAAAAGGGACGGTCTGTCCGCGTTTCTTTCTTCCTTTCTTCTCACCTTGGGGTCGTTGTATCATCAAACAGGTGCGCATATCGTTCCTGAGTGCGGTGTGGAAGTAATCCCAACAGCGGTGATCCAAAAGGTCGTAAGGGAAAGAAAACGAGGAGTTTTTCCTCCAATTATCGATCGCCGGCTATATTTTGCGAGTCTTCCGCGATTCTCGGTAAAAATGAGATCAGAGGAGGTTGGAAATGTTGATATTACACAACAGCGGTCGCCACCAAGCAGTTTTAGGTGGTCCACGAAGTAATTTTGGCATTATTTGCAATTTATGCCTTTATTACGTCCTAGCGTGATAATCTAAATCCTTTACGTGTCACCAGTAAAGGGTATACGAACAATAACATGAATTTCATAATGATAAAATGAAACTTTAATGTTAAAAATTTTAAGTATGGTTGAAAACCTTATTCAAAATTGTGATTTACGTGGTTTATAAGATCCGAAAAGTTGGTGAAGGCTGTTATAAACATACAAAATTAGTGAGCTTTTTACCGGACTGCCTTCTCTCTTGCTCGAGTGACTCTTAATCATTTAAAACCCTTCGAAGAATTTCACATTAACCATTACGGCCCAAAACATACGACTTCGATAACTCGGAAGTTAAAAGCTTGAAAGCCTAGCCAATTTCATTTAGCATACTTTTTGTTGAATCTTAAGCTTCAACAAGTGTAGAATAAGAAGTATGGATGGAGATGCCTGATTTCATAATAGACAAAGAGGAGCAATATAGTAGACCTGGGAATTATAGGCAATATGCATCGTCATCTAATTGAACTACCTTACATACGCATAGCAACACACCCTCTGGGGAATTGTCAAGATCTTTGGGCCGGTAATAAGAGTTACCAGGGCACTTGGTAAAAGGTGATGGATGGCCATAGCTCCAAGGCTACTGATACGGATTAGCTTATCAAAAGAGATTCTCACATAATTCTTACTTTTCCTTTCCTTGGTTGGAAGAAAGGTAAACAACGGGACAAGTAAACAAGCGGGACCGACAGCTCAAAGAGCGGGGCACCTAATCAACCCCTCTGATCACAACTATGAATTTCATCGTCCATCGCTTCAATAATTTCATTTTTACGATACCTTTAATTTAAATTTCGACTCGTCTTTCTCTACCTGAGAGAGATTACAATGATCCAGACCGTATTCGATGTTGATTATCTGACAGATTCGAGACCTGCAGGTAGCTTCTGGTGATTCCGTAAGAGTTCCCATACCGGTTAATTGTAGGTAATTCGCAGAGAGGTACTTGACACCAGGTGCCAGATAACCAGCTACCAGTTGCCTCACGAGAAGGCGATAATGTACCGTTAGAATTAATGCCCGTATCCAAAAAACACTGC
This sequence comes from Ladona fulva, assembly GCA_000376725.2. Lineage (NCBI taxonomy): Eukaryota > Metazoa > Arthropoda > Insecta > Odonata > Libellulidae > Ladona > Ladona fulva. The sequence goes on along the minus strand of KZ308685.1, from coordinate 124,610 downwards.
GAAGGTCAGAAGAGTGAAAGGCTCGGCTGAGAGGATGAATTTTAAGGCGATAATAAATTCCCCTGTAGGCAGCAGCCTTGCGGTTCGATTAACCCTAAAATGTGGATCCACATAGATTTTCCTAGGCGTGCCTCCATCACAGTTACGGCGGAAAAATGTATTCAAAACCTCTTCTACCTGATCTACAGTTTAGCAACAACATAATCCTTTACACAATCATGTGAATCACTCGCTCCCATAAACATGAATAAATTGGTGTTTAAAGGAGACGTGACATTTCAGAAGGTCGAGCAGAATCTAAACCCAGCTTTACGGTCTTCAAGATTTTTTATTTATATTTTTTAATGTATATATAATTTACGGTACATACATAAAGTCTGTGAGTTTTATACGAGCATACATAGATATTTCTCATAAATATACTAAGGTACATACAATGATGCTAATTTCGATATAATAAAGCCAATGTTCCAGCAGACGTAATTTTGAGGAAACCCATTTTAGCATAAATAAGAAAATCACTTTCTTAGCTGAATTTATAGAAGACAACCGTTTACTTTCGTTTATTATTCGCGAAAAAAATGAATTTTTGAAACTTGTTCTGGCTTGTATTTCTTTGATCTTTCTCTCAAAATCAACGGCCTATGTAACAGGGAGGACGCATAATATCGACTGCATTTTCTACGAAAGTACCTTATCTGAACTTATTAAGTAAATTGGCTCTTAATTTAAATCTTCTATCTTCTAGAGACTCCCATCCTGCGTCCTGAAGCATCTGAGTAACACGCACCGCTTTTTGATAATTTATACGAAACGGATCGCCTTTCGCAGTACTTATCCTAATTCTCGAATACAAATATTCCAGATTTAATGTTCTTTGGATGATAATAATCAAAGTACGAATAAAATGTTTACGAAGCAAAAGTAAGAAACTGATTTCAAAACTACTTGCCATCTTGCCGTTAAAAGACAATGCTCACGAATTCTAAAATCTTGTCTGAGATTTCAAAGAATCCCGAGAAATAAATCTGATGAATGCTCCCAAGTTGACCACAGCACTGCTAATATAAGGAGTACTGTATATAGTAGAGCAATGTAATAATGAATTTGCTATTTCGCTGTAGGGTTCAAATGCTATATACGTTCATTGCCCTTTTAGGAATCGCATCAGTTGTGTAAGCATTTTTACGCCTCTATCTGAGGGCTATCTCAACTTTATCTAGGAATAAGTGTGAATTATGCTGAAATAGAGACACGAGTGGCGTGTATGCAAATGAAGCTACTCCAGGGAGAAGAAAATTCCACGAGATTTCAACAACTGCGATAGAATGTGTCGTGCATTACTGAGGGAAAGCGGGAGAGCGGGGAAATTTCCTTATACATCCTTCCAAGTGCACTTTCATTTGCGAAATATTGTCAAGTAGCAACAGCTGTTGACAAAAAGAAAGAACTTACCTACGATATGAGCAGCTACGGGAAAATCAATTAAACAAAATTTAAGAATGTTGTCCGTCTGTCTGTTTACTCGTAAGTCAAGAAGCAGGTTGGAACCCCTCCAACGTCAAACGCTTTGTAAAGGGGATGAGGCGAGCAAGCGAGATGAGGATTGAGGTACTTTGCCCTCACTTAGCAGTAAAGCAAGAGATGGAGAGAGTTTACGCAAGTGGAACCTCTGTGATGCAACACAATGAAACTATGAATAACACTCTTCAGAGAACCCAATGAGGAGTTGCCAAAATGAATGCCATCATTCAGCATCACTCTTACCTCGGTGGCTTCCAAGATATCAGAGCCAAAACGAGACAGACAACAAGGCAGCCGCTCAATCAAGGGAATAGGCGTCAACAAGTTAGAGGCCACACTAAACAGTTCTCCGAAGCAAAATAAATAGAAACACTGATATGTGGATAAGGCAAGGCTATACCCTGGCGATTCGTTTAAAGAGGATAGTTGCTTCCAGCACAGACCAGATCAAAAACAAAACATCTCTCATAACCTTATCATCGAGTAATTGACGAATTAAATCATCTTCCTTAGTGTATAACTGAGTAAGTTTATTGAATGATAGTGAGGAAGTCGAATGTGTTCCACGTCGGCTTGAAGAGCTACTTAAGAATAATCTAGAATCAGATACCCATGTGGGTTTCATTGAAGGAGTCTTTCGAAGAGCAAATGAAGCGAGTAACCTCTGGAAAACTTTGATAAAAATAAGAGAAAATCGGGCACGTTAGTCAGCTGAAGGCTGTATTGGAAGAAAAGGTGGGAGGAATAATTATAGGTTCTCTGATAGCGGAGTGGGTAGTGCGTTCGCCATCGTTGAAAACTGTTCCGGATTCGATTCTCGGTGGCAGCCCATTAAAGCAAAATAATTATAACACGACTTTTCAGAGGGCCACAATGAGACTAAACTTTCACCTTATATCTAATCCTCTGTCATTTTAGAAGAAGGTATAGATTGAAGAAAATAAAACAATGAAAAAGAGAAAAGAAGGAATAAACTACTCTGTGGGTTAAAAAATCTACGGCACGCTGTTGGTAAATTCTAAACTAAAAGAAACAGAAAGGTGATGTATAAAACTTGCGATACCTACTGGAGTGACCTAAGATGTCGAAGAACTCTCACCTATAGATTTAGTTATGTACTCCGCAAGCCGCCAGTGGCGTATGGCAGGGGGTGTATTAACACCTTACCATATCTACCTTATCTTATATTCTCTGATGCTATTCGGAAAGAACGACCAGAAATAACTATCTGTTTTAGCGATTATTTCCTTGTAATGCTTGGTTGTCGCCTCTCGAAGATCGCGCTCGCTGTTCACCGGAATGACTATATCCTTTACTTTTCCTAAAATTTCTGGACCGATGAATTTTTCGAGAATCTTCCGTCGGTAATCAGATATTCTCTCTTTCGGTGAGTTCCGCTATTACAATTACATAGGATAAGTCGGTTAATATTTAGTGCTAAGGCTAGGAATTATAAGTGAAAGAAGCGATTGTCAGGAGTTCCTGGGGATCTACAAAAACATCGGATTGTTTTTCCATAATACATAAAATATTATTTCGAATTGCCTTTTCCTGTAGAAGCAGTTTAATAAAATGTCAGAATACCAACCACAAACTTTAGAAAACGGCTTTCTACGCTCGTTAAGAATAACGCAACCTAAACATATGACAAAGTGAGTATTCGCAACTCAGGAGTGCAACTGCGCTATCTTTTAAAACCCTCTAAAAGGAGAATGTGTTTCGTTATCCTGCGAAAAAAGCACGAAGCGTGAGGTTCGTACTTATACCACCCTACTTAACGCCGTTTCACCCACAACATTGTGGACAGGCAAGCGTAACATGCTATCGCCACACCAAGGTCATAGTTTACGTTGCAGAACTGCGTTTTTCTCGCCCCGGCATTTGTTGCTATTTCGGCCTCTTCAAAGGGATGTTGCGGTTGGGGTTTTTACGAGCTCTCGAGAGTGCACGTGATCACGTTTCTTCGCTGCATTTGCTTCCCATTCTGCAGTAGTACGTATATAGTTCACGGCTGAGCACTGCGATCGAAAATCTGGAGCATGGGAATTCGTTGAAATTCACTGTGGAAAACGCTTTGCCATTTAAACGGTTTACATCAGAGGACGATATAAATTCATCCGAATCTAACTACATTAGAAACGTAAAAGCAAAATATAAATACAACCGATATCTTATAATTATTATTGTACAGGCATACAACCAGTCTCTCGTGACTGCACTGAATTCCAATTAAATATTCCTTAAAATTAGGTACTATACGCTCATATGAGTTCCCTCTACGCCACTGGCGGCCTGCGGGTACAAATCTAAATCTATGAGCAGCAATACTCTTCCTTAATAGTTTGTTACATGAACTGGAGCCTTGGTCGTCCTCTATCCCTCAACTTAACCTTCCAGCAGTAATTTTAGCAAACCCTGAGGTCGTATAACAGGTCATACCTCTCAGTGCGTTTAAAACATCTCCGAAACATTCTTTCTTCCCCAGCTATCTATAAAATATAGTTGTTACTGAATTCATAATTCCACCTGATTGGATTGATTTTATGAACCCACTGATTTTGCCATCTATTTAGATTAAAGTTGGATTAAACCAAGTATTAAAAACTGGAAATTGTAAATCCATAAGTGAACTTTAAGAGTATGGTGGAGAATAATTTAATATTATTTTAACTCACATTGATATTCGTCGTATCAAAGTCTTAAGTAAGGAAACATACAGATTAGAAAAGCCAAGGCAGAAGCTAAACGCTAAGAATCGATATGATACCGAAGTGACGAGAGATCTTGAGGAGAAAAAGAAAGAAATACCCATAATATGAAAGGTATTGGTGAGTAGGAGGGAAACAGGAACCCTAAGAATGGAGGATATTAAGAGAAAGGAATTAGGAATCCAGATAGTGATTTTTGGTTAGGTATGATTTAAGTAGCAAACAAAAGGCTGGTAAGAAGACAAACGGGGGGATTGGGGAAGAATCCAAAAAGGCGAAAGTGATTTTAGTTCAAATCAGTTGTTGATAGGGAATGAATTAATGAATGAACGATTAAGCGTTACAAGAAAATAATCGCTAAAACAGATTGTTAATTCTGGTCGTTCTTTCCGCATAGCATCAGTGAAGCTAATAGGGTAAATTAGGTAAGGTGTTAATACACCCCCTGCCATACGCCACTGGCGGCTTGCGGGTACAAATCTAAATATCTAAATTTCCCGTGAAAGTAATTGAAGGTGAGAACGAAGAAAATATACTCAAGAATGAGCAATTTACAAACAGGAACTTTAGATTGATAACTTTCGAACTTTCTATCTACGCATAATTTCATCCCATTCCAATTAAAATGTAAGCATGAATGTAAAATGAAACACTAGATATAAAATAAAAATAGATAAAAATTTTGCAGGCTAAGGGTAAAAGAATTTTGATAATATTACATAACTACCCTCCAAACAGCAAGTGTGACAGAGGTTCTTTGATACCAGCATCCCTAAGACTCTAATCAGTTATAAAATCGCTCCTGAAAATTGCAATCCTAAAGTACAGCACGATGCCGTAGAATTTGGAACAAAGAATCTTTGAACTGCTAAGAATCGCATGACTGTGGCCCAGCAGAAACTAGTACAGCTAAAATACGCCAGTAGGATGTTTGGTAGTATTCTTAGCGACCCCGATTCACGAACAATGTACCCGTATCCATTTTCACCAATTTCTCATCCCTGCAGCACATGAATCTAGCAGAAAGCGATTTTTCACTCCCTTGCCGTTCCTTGCAGGAAACGACCCGACGTAAACTAGTCTCTCTGGAGTTTACGACCACGCGTTCACTCAGGTGTGGCCGTCGCATGTGCAACAGAAAGGCGATTAGAAGCCGAGGCGGGGGAGAGGGCAACGCACGCTGCCGTTGGCGCCGTCGTGGCCGCGGGAGAAAGGATCGCCCCATTTGACGGCAGCCATTGCACCGCCTGACTCACTCTTAGGTTTTTTTTTGTCTACGGAGCGTACGTACACGTACCCAGCTAGCCCAGTTTCCTCGGACAAAAAATACGTACAATCACGGCACTCCATCGTGATAATAACACTCAATACAGCTATCACTTGCGATATTTCTCCACATCCCAAACTTTTTTCCCTTCAGATGAGCTAGATTACTTTCCAAGCACAGCTCACGCAGCTATCTCCTGATTTTACTTTCCTGCAGTCTCATCCTCCTGCGAAAATCAGTGGTTTCATCGCAAGTAAGCATCACTGGCGTTCGAACCATATCTGTTTTTTCAGTGAGCAAAACTCATTCAGTACGTTATCCTTCACAACAAAATTATAGGTATTTATCTAGATAAGAGTCTATGACCGCTTTCACCAATATACGATAAACGTGTGAAGAATAACCTCAGGCTATCAATGAATATCAAGATAGAGATAAAATAACGTTCTTAGTCGAGTATCAGGATGTAAAAAGATCGTATGTGATACGTAAATCATTAAATATAGATCCATGATCGATGAGTAATGAAGCTATGGGTAAAACAATAGAAATGGTAAAACAACTGGCACAACTGACAGCTAAAACTTGAGAGATGAAATCAATTCAAATGCCCAAGAGTTCTTCTTCAACAAGCATTATTGTTTAATTCTGCTGCCTCGCAAAATACCCCGTAAGCCCCTAAAATTTATAATCTTGTCATCACAAAGGCTGGGAAATCTTAATGCAGGAAGAAACTGGCTCCATGAGAAGTTTTTCATGTATTTTCAATCTTTCAAGAAAGGCTTCTTCATAATATCCATAACATTTCAATAACATCAATAACTGCCTATGAAATTATCAACCCATTGTTTGGTTGGATCTCAGGAATCTCAGGCAGTTCGCCAGGAATGAGGCGACTAGGCTAGAAAGAGTGAGGTAGTTAATTCAATATAATAAGTGAAACTTATTACCAAAGGTCTAGTAATTCAAACGAAGCCTAACCTATAAATATAATAAAGAAGCGCTTCCGAAGCCTAAGCCAGGCATGTAATAAAGAAGCAGTTCCTTCAACCGTAATATCTCCGGTCTAAATGACATGAAAATTAAGAAAATTCGTACGCAGTTATCAAACCAGCTATGAAATGAAAAGAGAAACTACGCGGAAATGTGCAAAATAACCTGAAACACGCAAAATCTCAACCAGACTGGTACGGCGGTTAACTGTGTAGCGGTATGTAATTTAAGAAAACCAGTTCCTTTAATAAAGCCTGTTGATAAAGAAATACTCACAATCTTGTCGGTATAGACTCATAAACTCAACGAGACAACCAATCAAATTAAAAGAACATCAAAATTAGAATCCCATCACAAGCATCAGCTTTAATATGAATCAAGAATACCTTTTCTACTCACAGCGAAGAACTCGTAACCTTTACAATCCCCTTAGCGGAAGCCACTTTGACGTCTCCAATAAAAATTCCAAGGAAATATGTTAAATATTCATTTCCAAAGCGCATAAGATAAGAAGAAAGCTCTGCTATTAAAAGCATGAATATCCCACGCGGTACTTCGCGGTAATTCAATGGAGTAAGAAAAACTAGAAAGTATTCCGTTAGAATTAGGGCAAGATAAACTGCAAAGCAAAGTTGTGGAATTCTTCAATGCCTAAAATATTACTCCATAAAACGTTTTTCGAAATTTCCTCGTAAATACGACCGTAAAGAATTTCCTGGAACCGATTCTTGGAAAGTAGGTTACGTGAATCACGTTTCCGAGAAAGATGGGAGTACTTCGAGGAAAAATCCAGTAAATGCGAAGCTCATTACTGCATGACTGCGGCAGCAGCTTTAGAAAGATCAACACAGCGAACGATGAGGCAATGAGGAGAAAATGATTAAAGAGTTTGGTGCCGAGCCTCTTCGACAGTGTACCGCACCGCAGAAAAGTTACAGGTGTGCGAATTCCGATTGTTCTGAATGTTGGTAGCGTGGCTTCAAATATCGCACACATATCATAATTGATGACAAACATTATTACTCATATTAACACCAATAACAATTAAATAATAATAATTACAATAATAAGACGTCTTTAATGGGCGAATTTTGGTCGTAAGATACCAGTCTTACAATTAACCTTTTTAAAGACACGATCATAAACATCCATACCAAAACCAAGATTCGAACCTGGGACTAAGGCGTTGCTAGGGTAACATTCTAACCACTACGCCACCGAGTACGGCATCGCACTGATTCACGAATAAATTCAATATTATGTTAATTAACTCATATACGAATCAATATTAGATTTCACCATGTAAGAACAATATTGATGTTATTATAATGATACAAAAATACGATAAATACTTTCACTTAAATTACATAAAAATAAATCAAGGACAGTTATTTTATTTATTTATTACATTCACTTGCCTACACACCATCAACAGCTCATTATTTGCCAATAACGAAAAGAAAAATGAAAAATGACAAATATACTTCTCCGAACCTGGATTATAACTGGCGACCCCCAAGTTATTAAGCTAGCACACTAATACCTACAACAACGAGATCGGCATACCACTTTATGACTTTTTTTTCAATCGTTAATATCATACCCTCTCCTCCTGATATATTATAAAACCATAGTCAAGTAACATACGAGTATGTTTATCTTCCACTCCACGTTTCACACCTCAGGAATGATTCCTTCTAGCACCCGAACTCCCTGGGTTGTACTCATCGCTATTTAAGTATTCCAAAAGTAGCTGTTACAACAAGATTCCCCAGCTATTCCAAATCGCTATCTCGGTTTACTTTATCGTTTATTTCTTATTATGACGTAAAACAATAAATGATAAAACATTTACCCATACTACGAAAAACTGCTTTATTGGGGACTTTGGTTTCGATGCGTTGCAGGCCTATCATTTATAGTTTTACGCGATGGAGACCAACCATGTAAAGTAGTACCAGAAGGAATTGATAGTATGTATTATGACCGAAGTAGGATTCGGGATAAATGATTTAAAAACCAATGGTGGCTGGGGACCATAAAGGTAAGGGTCCCCGGTTTATACAAGTGTGCACAAAAGAGGGTTAACAACGACTGGCGACGAATGATAACTAAGGAACAGCACACAGAAATGCCGTCAGCACTTTTCTACTGGCTCTCACAAACCAATCGTCACGGAAAGGAGAGGTACTGGCACCGTTATCTTCAGATCGTGAACTTGGAAAAATTCGTTTAACTCACGCCGAACCGCCAGCGTGTTATAATTAAAAAGGTCTCGAAAGAAGGGTATTTTCTCCTGCGCTTAAAAGGTTTACAGTCCGTCTCTCTTGGCTTCTTTGTAGGTCACGACTCCCTTTCACCCGATACCTTGTGGTTTCCACACGAAATGCTATCTCATCATACTTTCTCGCGTCAGCCATGAAAATAAAAGTTCGCGTTTTTCACCGGCGATTAACCGCAGGGAGCTGCGATAAAACGACCACGAGCGAGCGCCAAGAATTTTTTGATGTTCGCAGCATCGGCGAAGCGAGTCTAAAAATAAAACGAAAGCAGAAATGCGAGCAACGGAGAGCGTCTCCCGCTGCAATCCAGATGCAGTACCAACACCGAAGCAAGCACAATAATACGCATACTACGTAAGGACCTGTCACATTGCCTTGATATCGTTTTAATTTATGCGAAAAATGTCCAACTGCCCGTTTTAAATTCAGTCGACCCGACATCTGGGCTATTTCGCAGAAAACCTTGGATACCGCAGCTGCCAGGAATGATCTGCATTGTGGGCATGATAGGTCTCAGCAGGTTGACATTGGTTGGCTTATGCAAGATGCAAAGCTCGAGTCGTTCGAAAACGGTCGGACCTTACTTAAGTACCCTTTAGCAAGAAAAATGTCGCACCTGTCTTTGGACACTTGCTACTGTGGCGGAAAATGCCCATAACCCAACACCGGAGTAACTTCGAATCGAAGAATCTCGATCTCGTCGCGATAACGCAAAGAATCGACAATTCGTTTGGGCGATGATGTCCTAAAATTTCACTTAAATGAATCGAGGGTAGCAAAATTATGAGGCGTGGTGCAATTTCGAAATTCAACTGAGAACAGTTACTCTTACTGCAGTTTAGGCGCTAGGGGGAATTTCAACGACGTAATATGCAAACGGGTCTATGTTTAAAATCTACTTGCGAAAGTCCCTACTAAACTTGCAAAAGTCAATGCAGGTATATGAGATGAGGTTTTCTAGAATGAAAATAAGCATTCAATTGCAAAATTTGTACTATTCCAAAGGAACTCTAACGAAGAAAAACAAAGGTTTACTGGTTTCGGTGAAAAAATACGCCACTGTCAAAGTTAAACAATTTTAACAAAAATATCTTTGTTTTCAAGAGAGGAGACAATAATTCTGTATCTGCTTCAATTAGAAATTTCCACACTGGAGTAAAATTACCACTGTGCGAGATTTCTGACGAAATGTCCAAAGGTCTGCAATGATAAATAAACGCTATTTGAATTGGCTAAACCCACTTGTTGATCGGTTTATATAAACATCAAACTGAATTTGATTCCGCAACATTAAATTTTATTTCCTCGTAATTGAACATCTGAAAGAAAAGTTAAAACTGTAATAATTTTCATAATATGCCTATTCAGCGGGGAATCTCATAATATATTCTCAATGCCAACAATGAAATAGAGTTGGAAGGAGATCAAGGATTACCAATCAATGAGGATGAAAAAAAAGTTGATAGGAAATATGTACAGAAGAACTGCACAACAAACGGCTAATGGGCCACATGCGGCCCGCAGTGGGTATTGGAAAGTATATTTATTTGGACACTTATACCAGTAATTATTTAAAACTTGAATATACTAAATCGGCCTCGACTTCGTGGTACTCGTAGTTCTTAAAGTTGAGAATGAAAAACGATAATCACAATAAGTTCCAGATGAGCCATTGGAAGAATACCGACTTTTCACACACTTCGATATTAAGAAAAGCTTGCTCCGGAAATATTTAATGCATCACGTGATTATTTATTCGCATTATTATGTTTAAAAAAATATTCCCTCTAAATAATAAATATTCTTGCAACGGAGGCGAGGCTTTAAATGAGTTGGGAAGAAGAATTGAGATACCGTTCCACATTGCTCGAGGGGATTTTAAATAAAAAAGGCTGAGAAAACACAGAACAGATTTAGCCAAGTATTCGTTCATGAATAAAAGGATTAAAGAGTGTAATTATTTGCCTGAAGAGGTTTCCATACCCTCACCTAAGAATAAAAAGGAGCTTAGAAAAAGATGCAGTTTTTTGTGACCGAAATGTGAGTGGCATAAATTTGTGTTTTAAATTTAGAGTTGATACAAATGTGTTGAATGTCGTCCGCATCTCCCACTAGATGTAGTGTATTTATTATCTCTGTGTTTTCACGGGTCCTTCTCCCTTTTTTGTGTGGGTGTTTTCTCACATCGTGGATTTTTCTCCATAAACCCTCAGTAGATGAGTTTTTCCACACAACCCAAATCTTTGTTCTATAATATTTTCTAGTTGTATGTATTAATTTTTATTCGTCAACTTGTCCGCCCGTTTGTATTTACAATTTTTATTGCTGTTTGTACCATTTTTCTTGTACCATTTTAGCACAACCGACAGAGCACCCGACCGGCAACAGGGAGACCCGGGTTCGATTCCCGATCCCGTCAGACTTTTTTCAAGTCCATTCTTCCTTGGCATTTTTCTTGTGCCTATATTTGCCAGATTGTTTAGATGTTTTTATTTATTTTCCTAGATTTAATTTAATTTTAGTATATTATTTTTGGTTATTAGTGTAATATTATTATCATGCAATATCTCCAGAGTTTAAGAGGAAGAGAGGCCGTTTTGGTATAATCTTGTCAAGAGAGTAAATAATAATAATAAAAAGGGTATAACATATAGTAGTGATTATCTACTGTATATTGTTTGTATTTCTATATTAAGTGTATGTGATTAAGCTGCCACTACGCTTATGTCTAACCGCGGCCGAAACTTATAAATAAATAAATATCCTTCGTTTTCCCGAAATTCTCAACATATGCTTGTCATACTTTTACACTTATTGTAAGCTGTACAGGTCTGGTGTAGAAAATAAAATCTATTCACAAGACTGATTCGTAATTCGAATCATAATTGCCATGGAAAATTCCCTACGCTGGATATAAGATAGAACACTGCATTCCACCAAGGGACGCACAATTACCAAAATCCAATCCTCCCAATCCAAAGTTTTATCTCGCGAAGGATTCCGAATTCGTCGAGTAAATCAGCGTCGAAAGGTAGACGGATTCTGCAGAACTAATTCATTCCCTTTCCAGAAAAGAAGGAATAAAATACATTTCCACCCGGGATACGACCCTTTAGCACGCGACCTTTACGATGGCCACCGCAAAAGCAACAAGTTTCTTTATCACGCCCTCAAAATGAAAAAGCACTATTTCAAACGAAGACAAAAAACCCTGTTTCGAATTTCAGCAAGCAAACAAAAACATCCTCCCGGGGATAAAAGTTTCTGACAACATCCGCTGCATTTACGCCGAGGATTTCCGAGAAGAGAGATCAAACGCGAAAACGAGAAATTTGGACGGAATACATAGGAAAACAGATGAACCCTATTAAACAACAACTATGCATTATACCACAGTAACACCTTTCAAAGGGAAAATATCCTCAAGTGAGGAAGCAGCCGAAACCAACGCATTGAAGGCAAGAAAGCGGAGCAGGGGTGGAGGGGAAACATTAGGGTCAGGACAAGGTGAAAGGGTAGGATTCGCGGAAAGATTAGGTAGAAGGAATTTACAAACTAGGGGAGGTAGAAGGAGATGGGAGAGAAGTGAGTGAAGGGGAAGAGGAAGGAAAAACAAATTCGTTAGTTAGATTAAACTCAGGGTTATTATTTTTGTTGATTATTTCTATTTTCTCGAGAATATTTAACCCTTCCCCTTTATTTGATTTCATTACCCTTCTCAGTTAAGTGTAAAATTTTTGGGACAAAATTTGAACAATGATTTAAAATAAAAAGATGCTTTGCAAAATGGGATAGGTGTGAACCAATTTCAAAGCATTTAGCGTGTTCTTAAGTTCTTAATTTAAAGTTCCTACCAGTCTGACCGATATATATGGAATTACAGTCATGACAGTTGTTAAACTCCTGACTTTAACATAAGGTCGATTTTCGAAGTGACGCCGAAGAGAATTTTCCGAAAACGGAAATCGCGACGGCAAAAAGGAGTGCAAAACATCGGCATGGCGGGGATATTGGCGTGCTCGAACTTCAATGCGCTCTAATCATATTTTCCGAGTATCCATTCATGAAAGCATCCCACGCTTTTCGAAAAGCATCCGGAAGTTATGGTTCTCGGAAGTGAGGCGTACGGTTCAATTAGCGGATTGCTATTCCGCGGAATTCGAATCGATAGCTTTTTCGCCATTTTTTTCCTCCGCCCTGTTAATACTCGATGAATAGCGTGCGTATCGAAAGTGAAACTTTGTTGACGAAAGTTTCGTCGCAAACATCTGTTCCAGGAAACAACTGCTGAGCAAACGGCAACTGATGCTTTTATTCCTATTTCCACGGGAATTTCGATTTGCGCAGGGACATTGTGCATCGACGTATACTTTGAAATTTAAATAAAGCCCCCTTCGCGATGATCGCTATTCGAAATCGAATTGCTGTTCAATTAATCATAAATTTACGTAAACGAGCCGACCTCGGTGGCGTAATGGTTAGAGCGATTGCCTTCAAACAAAGAGGTCCCGGCTTTGGATCCCAGAACACCGAGTTTTTCCGGGAAAAGACAGGGGTGTTAGTGTTCTCCGTTTGCGTCTACGATCACCCAAATTGTTCAAACGACTATAATAGGGTTTCCTACTTCCGTTCAAGAAATAATAACCGGCTAAATTATTCCAGAGAGAAAAATGCACCAACGGCAACGAATTTTCTAGGCATGACCTAGGTCGCAACAGTTTCGGTTGATAGTAACTACAAATAGAAATATTACATTAATATTGAATCTTTTAATATAAAAAATTTTCCATCGCCATAAACAATGCTAAATCGAACTTCCGCACAGTGCTTCGCCCGGAAGCCATTATAAACTAAACCTCCCACTGTTAGGTACCCATAGCTAGAGAGAGGGAATGAGGCAAGATGTGGAGTGGGGTAATTTTCAAAGCTCACCTCACCAAGAGGTTGATTACTTCACTGAGGGTGCTATAAATAGAGCTCTCGGATAGCCAAGTGGGCAACGAGTTCGACTTCAATGAAAGCGGTACTGGGTTCGATTCCTGGCGGAATCCCACGAGCAAAATGACCTTAGCTGTCGAAGCACTTTTATCAATACTACCGCTACTACTCCTATAAATAATAGAAGTCCACATTAGTATTACATAATGACCGTGCTAAAAAGAGTGTTTACAGCATTCGATATAGTGACCAAATGAATGCCATGAATCATAATCACTCATACCTCCAAGTTTTCATTTAATCATAGCCAAGAAAAAATATGAAAAAAATAAAAGAAAAATTCATCCGTTTCCATCCTGAATCAAAGGAAAGCATAAAATATTCCAACTATGTAGATACGGTGGATGGAGTTGGCCGTGGCGGGTTTCTTTGCATTTATACCTCCTATTTGACCAAGATAAGAGCGTAGATTACTCGATTGTATCCGAGATTCGTCCCAAAAATAACACCGATTGGGACGTTCCCGCTCAATAGCGGAAATCGGCCGCCATCTTTATCGCGGAGCGCATTGTTAAGCGGGTAACGGCCGCCAATATTTTTCCGCCCGGGCGAACCACGCCTTATCGCCCAATACCCGTCCCAGTGTCCGAATTTCCGATTAACCAAAACACGGCCGATTAAATCTGCAAGTCGTAACTCTTCCGCGTGTTCGAATAATTCAGAGGTGCGAGAGACGGCTAATCGGAGGTTGCGATTATAATGAAGGGCGCCAACGGTCGGAAGGACCCGCTTTCCCAACTGCTCCAATTACCGCGATAATTAATGCTTTGGAAGCACTTGACGACGCGCCTCATTTAAATAGCAAAATCGGCCTTAGCAGCGCGATAAGACTCCACTACGCCGCGATATCGTTCGCCGGGGCCTTATCTCGGATTGTTTTTCTCGCGATGGGATACATTGTGAATCTCGGGAAAAAGACAACAAAGATGTAACACACGGAGATCAAGAGCGAGCCATTGCCCTCTGAATACAGAATTAGCTTTGTCCTCTCACAAAATTCCTTTCAGACAAAATTAGAGTAATTCTTTACTTCAACTTAAGGAAGTGTAGGAGGAATTCGGTGCTGTTCTATCACAACCCCTACACCAGGAAGGCCTACTCAACGGCCTGCGATCAACATTCGGCCCGTTATGGTTCTCCCTGCGTCCCGCAATGGGATTTTGAAATCATAGTATGTTATAAGGTTTCAAAAGATGAATGACAAACAGCAGTCAAAGGCTGGATATTGGATAGCCAAGTGGGCAACGCGTTCGACTTCAGTTAAAGCGGTCCCGGGTTCAATTCCCAGAGGGGCCATAAGTGCTAAATGATCTCCGCTGTCGAAGCACTTCTAACAATACTACAACAGCAATCAAAACTATGTTTGCGAAGAGAAATCTGAAGAATACCAACCTCTAATTTAATTGCATATTATAAGAATCTGGTATCTGAAGATTCTAATACATCCTGTTGATCTTTCATGCATTTTCGCGTATTTATCCGTATTTTTGGTTTCAATGATTCTTAGTAATGATGATATACGAAGTAAAGTTTATTTTCGAAAAATAATCTGCAGCTTGATTTTATCTTTTATTTCTTTAACATCTATGCGGTCCTTCCCTCTTTGCGCGGACCTGATTTGCTAGGTTGGACAGGGTTAGGGACTATAGTTTCTTCCATATGCTTTTTTTAAATAAGTTTTCCTGGATAGTATGGGTAGCTAATCATTTGCTCTTCAGCAACATAATTTTACGTCGTTACGTAGCCCTGCAATATACCTATGCCTAAAACAACACCTTCTTTACCGGGATATTTTCATTTATCTTTCGGTACAACATAGAGGCAAACGTGTCCTTTTATTTTTGTCTCAGTTTTGTTGATTGCTGCGATAACATGAAAGTAATGAGGTAAGAAAGATGCTGAGTAATGTAATCCTGGCCGTTCCTTATTGAATGCTTTGGAAAGTGTTATTAATAGGGTCGTAGTCGTAATGCTCTACTAATGTGGACTTAAAGGAAATTTGTAAGAGGATTAAGCTATATTATTTCACTTAAGACCATAAACGCATTCACTAGATGAGTGGTACGTTTATCGACATTCTTTGATAACAGTAAGTAAATGAATCACATAGGAATTCTACACGGAGTTATACCAAGAAGTCGCCAAGACATATTAGTTTCACAAGAAATGTTCAATAGTAACTGCATTCCTGTATCAGTTTATTTTCGCAATGTTAACAGAAAAAAAAACAAACCAGTTTTATCATCCACTCTGATCATTACTAAAACACATTCTGCCATCAAGTGTGGATTACATTGTGAATTGTTAGTACTGAGATAAATCGCGCTGATAAGATAACAAACAGGCAGAAGATTTCCCATGAAAGCTGTCATTAACGCTACGCAAGAGTTGTTTTGCATAGTGTCATTTACCGAAGCGTCTTGGAAAACGGGGACTCGATGCGGTAAATAGTTACATTCGCATACCTAAGAATATTTACTTAAGCGAAAAGGGGACACCCGTAAGATGACTGTCTTTCTTCTATTACACCACGCGAATATCATACGGCAGCGCTAAATGGCTGCGCCAATTCTCGCTTTCTCGTTCTTCCGCCATTGATTTGATCAAAGGTCACACTCTACGCAGTAATTTGCAAGCAATTTTCTAAATTTGCTGCCGCCCCTTCCCAAAGACCTGTGCACCAGCTTCAGCGCCAGCGAGCGAAATTGTAATTACAAAGCTGCCAAAGCCAAATGTTACGCGCAGACTTTGCTAACTAGCACTATTTATACTGAAACATAAATAAAAACTCATCAAAGGTCTGCCCCTTCGTTACCACAACACAATCAGCAACGCTGTAAGATAAAAACACATTAGTTTCTTAAGAAAGAAAGCGATTCCTCCGTTAATAAAGATAACGAAGGATTTAGAAAGTGAAGTCCAAACGAGATCGAAATAGAAGATGAGCAATCAGTGATATAAAGATATAACAAGATTACGATGATTCATCAAAGCAGCCAACGGTTATCGAGTTCAAATGTCAAGTGGATGACGAATCCGTCAAAGTTCAAAGCGTCACCTCGAACCTAACCCAATTTCTACCATCAATTACAGCTATAGGAGCTAACGGAACATTTAGCACTCTCAGCACAGTTGTTTGTCCCCAGGTCAACCGAATCACAGCGTATACAGTCCGAGGAGTATGCTGTCGCTTGAATACCTTAAACCATGATATACTAGACCATCAATTCTTGATTCCATCAACCCCATGACATTCCGCCAAAAATTTAAGATAAAATGATGGTATAGCGTAAAGCGAAATTATCACGTGGCTTTAACTTGCAAATCGGCTCTAAGAGAATCCTCTCTGCGATCTGAACGTACAGAAAAACAAAGCAACAGCTGGAATGATCCATGCAAAGCCTAATCCAAAAGACAATGAATTACTTGAAACGATCGAATTTTCAAGAATAACAATATGCTAAACTAGACTTAAATTTTAGCAATTTTTGGGTTGAAATAGTCGATGAATTTAGCAGCCGTAGTTTATTTTTGATTGATCATTTTGCCCACCTGACTATTGAGCAATCATCATCTGATATTGAGCATGGAGGAATAGATTCCCAATTAAACGGGCAAAAACCATAATCAGCGAGTGATGTTTCTAGAACATTTTTATCGTTAATTTCGTACTTAGCAGAAGTAAATATATCAAGGTTGTTTCCACCTAACAGTTAAATAATTAAACATGAAAAGTAAACTAGATGAAGAAGACGTTATTAACGACAAAAAGTTGAAATATAGAAAACGTAGCGATGCACTCAAGCGGGACTTATCCGAATTTATTAATAATTTTATAGATAAGAATTAATTTTCGAGGGAAAACGAAACGGCAGTTATTTAACTACTTGATTTAAATGGTATGACAAGATGGAAAAATGTGAAATGAGTATATTATACGGCAATACAAATGTTTACCTAATGCACGATACAGATAAGGGAGTAAATCAATAGCACATCACACGAGCAAACAACAGCTCGCTAGCTGATGGTATCTTTAGGCTCCTTACCGGAAACATTAATTCAGTAATTCGATATTTGTTTGATAGCGTGGTAATAGGGTTTGTTTAATTCTCTTCAAAACTGTGTATCTGTGAGATATGAAGGTTTTTAATTTCTACATTAAACGTTACAGAATCTTGCAAACCGCTACACTGGCAACTACCAAGATTAATTTTGACCGGGTGATACTAGAAAAAAGGTTTGACCATAGCAGATTCATACTACGCGTTACGAACAACATTTTCCTTTGTTCATTTTCCGACGAAACTACGCAAAAACATGGACCGGAAAATCGCTGCAGACGCCGTAAACACCTTGACGAACTGGAGGCGATTTTAATCGAATTAATTTCTCTGCCGGTACGAATCCAAATAAACAGAGAATGCGCTCCCGGAGGGGGGAAGAAACGTTTCGCTGATGTTAAGAGAATTCACCGTTTCGGCAAACATGCGTCCGTGAATATTCCCCAGCGAATTTCGCTTTCGTCGAACGCAACTGATTTCGACAAATGAGACCGTGAAATTCTCATTAGGTCCTTCTGATGGCCTTTCTTTTTAATTCGACGGCTCTCTGATAACATTTCGCCCGGAATAATTGAAAATTCGCTCGCTTCCTTTCACCGCTGGGGCGCTGCGATACTGCGACAAAATCTCCTTTGTCGGGCTGCATAACGGCATTTCGAATCTATTGCCTATCACGCGACCCATTTCAGAGGAGAATTTGATATACAACCCCCGTAAGAGAGAGAGCTTTCCGCGAGCTAAAATGCGCGGAATGGTTATTGAATTAGAAAGAAAATTTATGGTCGCACTCGAGACATTTTCTACGAACGATTACGATACTTGGGTGGGTGTAAAAACTATTTTCAGGCCATACGTTCACGGAAACGAGACGATTTGTTTTGCGAGAAAATAGATTCAAACGTATTCACATCGAAATTGCGATCGGGAATTACTTTTTTAAGGGCCATCTTTGCAAACCGAGGTGTGCGCCTTAAAACTCAAGGATAAACAGATGTGAAAAATAGCGACATGACTAGGACTCGAACCCAGGTCTTCACGGACCCCCATGTATTCTGACAATTTTTCATATCCGTTTATCTAAACGATTTTTCACCAGAAACAACCGAAGCATTCAATTTATCAAGATAAATTTAAAACTTGTCAATAGAAAAACGAATTACAAATTGTCGACTCGATGTAATAAATAACAGTGGTACCTTTGTTAACGACAGCAATCCTTTCCATGATTATCGTCTTCGACCAAAAATGTCGTTCTCCAAGGCGCGATTTTCCACAACCATACCGCATATCAAATATACAGATAAAGCTCATTAATATAATCTATAGAAGAAGCCTTAACTAAGTGGAACTCCATCACTGGGAAAATATAATTCACTAAGTAAAATTCCACAGGAGTTTCACTCATGTGGAATGTTACTTAGTGAATTTTATTTTCCCAAAACTCATTAAAATGATATCAAAATACGGTATGGATAATTTTTTCAATTATATTTCCAAGAAAAACTAATCATAAATAAAATGAATTGTCATAAAATGAGTTTATAATAGTCAATCTTCACCAGAAGGCGTAGTAAACCAAAGCCTCCGTCGTTACCAGAGACATTTTTTTATTACAGCCATTCGTCGCTAACCAATTACGTCGTTAACTACGGCCACCGTTAACCAAGGTACCTCTTTACGAAGAAAATAATAACCAACAGACAAACAATAATTTCGATAAAACATGTTCAAGTAAAAGAGGCAGTGTTGAGAATGTTAAAATCTGTAATCGGCCTAAGGCTCGAAAACTCACAATTTATAAAAAAGCTGATCGTTTTAGATCCAAAGACCAAATGATGAACTTTGATTTCTTTCATAACTTTCCCAAGAATGATATTTGAGAGAAAAAATGTATATTTTCAGAATGTCATCGTTGAGAAATGGTTACGAAAAGCGTAAACAACCCGGATGTTTACATCTCCAAACCTAATAAACAAATATTTCCAGTCTTATCTTCTCCGAGCAGGCTGCTGTGAGGATTGGACCATAATTCCAACGGATTACATCAATCCTTATCAACACTGAAGTAAACAAGACCCGAATATCGAAATTCCGGCGGAATTTTTCTTACGGCATTACCAACTAAAGTTAAATAAAAACCGGCAGAAAAAAACAACTTTGGGCTCCCAGTGCTAAGTGGGTAACGCGTTCGGCTTTGATAAAAGCGGTCCCGGGTTCGATTTCCGGTGGAGGCTCACAAATGCTAAATGACCTCAGCTGTAGCTTTAAAAAAATTGCTGTAAGTAATCAACCTAAGTGGGTAATGCAAACGATACGGAGCACTTAGCATTAAATGTGCAGCTCGCTTATTGATATTTGCTTACACTTTCGTAAAACTTGTTAGGTAATGTAAACATTTACAATTCCGTTATCACATATATTATTGCGAAATGTATGCCAATTAATAATTTCTAACACCTTACACGAATATTATGTAGAACCCGCAGAAAAAACCCTTACGAAAACCCTGAGTTCTACGAATACCTGTAATGAACTCTACCCCGAAATATTTAAACTAAAGGTCTCTTTCGACTGCGGTAAAATTTCATAGCGTATCGAGGCAAATTTTTTATTAAATCAGCCTGAATATAAAATATATCAATTGAGACAGTTCAAATAATTTATTTTAATATATAGATATCGGTTTTCGGGCCTACTTACAGATAAAACATCTTATAACTTGAATGAAACGTTAAATGATGCAAACATTAATAAAGGTTCAAGAAATTAAACTTATGATTCGGGCTTGGTTATCATCGCTCCTTGCTTTGACTGTTTTCTTCCTTAAAGTACCCTTGTAATGTAAATAAAAAACACTTAAGAATTATTTCTATCAACATTTTACCGTATGCGGTGGCGGAGAGGCTAGAATGTAGCTTTCTAACCTGAACTCCGACTAATCGGATTTTTCTGGTTAGGGAATGATTTAATGCGTGTATTCGGTTATTGCCATGACATATCTCTTGTCATTGTCCAAGAATGGATGTTTGTGAGGGTACCGAAAAGAAATAAACAGATTTATTCAGCGAATCTTTCAACACACTGACTCCTTGACGGCGAGAATTGTTTTCTCTATTTTCAAAAATTTCAGAAACATATAGTATGCCCCCAGAAGCAGGTGTTTCATCCGCGCCCACTGGATTCTGGTTTTCACTTCGGCAGAAACTTCCAGTTTTTTTTTGTTATTGGTTCGATGCACCGCCGTATTATTATGCACCATAGATTTAGTTGCGGTCAGATCAGTCATTTTCCGGCAAAACGATAATAAAAATCACATCGGGAAGAATGCTCGGTGTATGAAATGAAACATTCCGGATGAATAACCATCACCACATCATCCGAAAACTTGTACGTGTGAAACGAAAACGTCGAGACTGACGCGACGTGCCTCGCCTCGGAAAACGATATAAAGAACGCGTCATCTTACGCCAAAAAAACAGTAAAGGGGTCTTCCCGCAACGGGAGACCCGCTAATGAATCACGGCCCCGCAAGCAAATGCTCAGCGTCACGGAGATCCACGACTCTGCAGGTCAACCAAATGCGCCATTCCCCCACTCCCACTGCCCATATATCGCCACCATCTTCCGGGAGTGCACGATCCCCTGCACCACGGCTGGGATGAGTCACACATGCCAGCACGAATGGAGGAAGACGGGCCACGTGAGCTGTGCCCTGCTTCCTTGTGCCGCTCACGGAACGATGCCAGAGATACGGCGGGGAAAGTGACTGTTCCACGGAGTGGCTCGGAAAAAGAAGTTCCACTCCCGTACATCTGGATGCCTTTACAAGGGAGATTCCCTGCCTTTTTCGGTCAAAGCACATCCCCTGCCTTTAGGCAACGAAAGCTACGCCTACCTCTATATCTTACTGGTTACCATATACAGGAAATCGACTCAAGACGTCTCGAATTACAACGTTCCGGACGACTGCTATTCAAGGAGCAAGCCCCAGAATTGGGATTCTTGGCTTACGAGGCACAAGAAAGGACAAAGAGGTTGGTGAAGAATCTAACAAGCTTACAGGAGATACTCGCTCTAAGATCATTCCACCGACTCCATTCACAGTTGGAGAATCTAACAGGATATATAGATACCGATACAAATGGTATGCAAGAGGAATATTTTCAATGAACACGGTGGTATTGGAGCGTTAACTATACGAGCTGGACTGGTAAATGGTAACTATAATTTTTCTGTGCACATAAGAA
Organism: Ladona fulva; assembly: GCA_000376725.2. NCBI lineage: Eukaryota > Metazoa > Arthropoda > Insecta > Odonata > Libellulidae > Ladona > Ladona fulva. Next base: position 102,527 of record KZ308685.1, on the reverse strand, counting down.
CGGTTTGCTCTTGTATTACTGGAAAACTTTTAATGTTAGAAAACACTGCAGAGGGGATGAAAATTCTACTGATTAATGTAATAAAAATGCATTAATTAGGTCAAACCCCCATGATATCTGACTGGTCTTTCTATATTCAGCAAATAATTAAGTAAATTAAACCCTCAAAATAATTCAAGGGCTACAGGATAGCCAAGTGAGTAGCGCGTTCGCCTTTTTATGAAAGTGGTGCCGGGTTCGATTCCCGATGGGGATCCATATTTGTGGTATGACCTCTGGAGTCGAAGCACTAATTAACACAACTACTACAATAAATTCAATGCCATACTCAGGATGCGATTATTTCCTGGAAACTTATATTAATTTATAAGGAAATATTACAAAAAAACTTGCTTAAATGTTCTTTAATGTTCAATTTATATTTAACTCTTAATATAATTTCCAATACTCTTCTATTCTGTCAGAACGATACTCGACCCTCAATCTTTTTATGATTTAAATCAAAATGATTAAATGAGGCAAAAAAATATTCCACAGTTCTAATATTAAGTTGAAAACGATACTGCTACAAAGCCATTTTAAGAAGAGTTCCTTGAAAATTTATAGGGATTTAACAATATATTTTAGAGGAACGTCTATAGATAACTTTGATAAAGCATAAATATTTAAAGTTATTCGAATATTTCTCGCATCAATTGTACACGAACCTAGGTTGATAAACAGTGGATCGCTTGTTTATACGAAAAAAACTTTCTACAAGAATACACTCAGTATTTAAGATTTTTTTGAAAATTTGGGAGAAAACTTCGGTTTTAATTTAATTTCAGGGAAACTCCACGTACGTCACAAGATACACGAACCTTAATTCGCTACCTTAGGATTTGTCACTAGGCCGTAGATAAAACGTTACGAATAAATCAGCTAGTATCACCAAAGAGAACGTGAAACCTCCGAAATCACAATAGAGATGACAAACCGTGTTGATAGAAAATTAGAAGCAAAATCAATGCATTACAAGTCTTGCGGTTAACAGTTATAAAATCTAATCTTCCGTAAGAACTACCGAAAAATGATTTCTTTCGAGGGTGCAGCTGAATCGTAATTCAGAGAAAACTCACAAGAGAAAGCTCATCATGAACATACCCAAAAAGGCAAGATATATGTACTTCTCGTTCTTACCACAACAAGACGAAATATGTAATTTTATCGACGAAGCCACGTTAGTTTTCCGACAACTTATCTTCTTCCACAGAGATAAGTCAAAAATCAACGAGCTTTGCAAGTTTCGCAAGGAGATTAAACACCATTATCGGCAATTTAGAGGTTTCTAAAATGTTTTTGTTTTGTTTCGAGCTCTCGAAAGGGTCTGAGGAGAGTGAGGCTTCGAGGAGTTTATTTTGAGAACCGAGGACCTGTCAGGACCAAATTCCAGACCCAGGTTCCCAGCCCAAACCATAAAACCCATTGTCTCCGCCCGACAACCGCTAGACACGAGGTCGCTATTGTGTTTTACTTTTCTTTTCCGAAGAAGAACCTTCCATAGCACCTGCCACTCCCGACATGGGTCGCATTCATATGTTACTCGCTGAGGATCGCCCCTCAAGGTAACTACGGGCTCAGAATATCAGGTCAGAGAAAGGTTTACTGGCAAAGGTGCGGGATGTCTGGGGTTGGTTGCCTCCATTGTGCCTGTGAGGAATTCTGCAAATCCCTCCAGAGAAGTAACCTCTCCATAGTTTCAATTTAACTACATTAGAAATGTAACAATAATCAGTGTTGTACTTAGAGTAAATTTCAGTCCCACAAAATCCTACGACTCAATTACCCCATCAGGAATGGAAATCGGATATGAATGTGCAACACCTCACGAGGAATCGAACCCAGTACTTCAGTATTGCAACTGAGAGCGCTAATTACCCTATTAGACACTTTTTGGCGCGGAAAGGGCTATACTCTGGGCCAGATTTGCTAGAATATCATAAAATAGCGAGTCTAAAATTTCGTAGTAACTACTTATGATGGAAGTACTTATGATCGTAGTAACTACTTATGATGGAAAGCCAAATTCATTCCTATTAAAGAAGCATTTGAGATACCACGCAACATTGCTGCATTTGGGGTTGATTAAATAACGAAGTTCAAGTGATTGTTGCAGCTAACGAAGTGTAGTACAGCAACCTCCGCTAATAAACTTTTAGTATGATAAAAACTAAAAGTTTAAAGATAATAACAATGAATTGTTAGCACAAACATTAATCAATTCCGACAACGTTGAAATGTAAGTTTACAAGGCGACTGCAAGGTGCAGTAAATGTTGTCTCATGGGGGCACACACCTGATGCCGGTTTACATTACGTTGTTATTAATATCAATACTGTCACCTAAACGATATTAATATTACGAGGGAATGTTCGTAATAATGACTTTAACATTTTCTAATTAATAAAATATTTCAATAATATGAGCATAAACATATTGTGGATTTAGATTCATACCCCACCAGTGTCGCATTGCAGGGAGTGTATCAACAACAAAAACCTAACTTAATGTATCCTTTTCGATTCTCTAATGTTCTGCGGAAAGAGAGACCAGATACTAGGCCCCGGATAGCCGTGTGGGTAACGCGTTCGACTTTCGTGAAATGGGTCTCGGGTTCGATTCCCGGTGGGAGCCCATTTGTGCGAAATGACCTCAGTTGTCAAAGCACTTTTAATGGAAGTACTACTAGTAACTATCTTTTTTAGCGATTACTTCCCCGTAACGCTTGGTCGTCGCCTCTCGAAGATCGCGCTCGTTGTTTACCGGAATGACAATGTCTTGGTATGAAATTTCACGCTGAAACATAATCATGACAACATCCATAATGCTACATAGGCCCAGCCCCGTGATATTGGCACGTCCTTCTACGTTTGTGACTCCTTACAAGGACTATTATGATATCGTAAGACTTCCTTCGTAACACAACCGAAGTGTCTTACGTCTACCACGCGAATTACTCCTTTCTCCGAGGCGATGTATACCCAAAGAAGACGATAAATCAGATTACGTAACCCGAAGATTATATAATTCGAACCCGCTTTGCTTTTCCCTCGGGGCTTCTAGTTACGAGTTTCGTTGTGGTATATACCACGCGACCTTTAGCTTAGGAAGAGACTTCGTAATGTTATAATCAATAAACCCCCGGAGCGGTCGCCGCTTTGTATTTCAGACTACTTTTTTCCATGCACCGACCCCAGATCGATTCGGCGAGCTTAAAGAATAGTTGCATTTCCGAATAAATCGCGGATTCGAAACGGGCACTTCTCATGCAACCGAATAGATATCCTCAAAATAACGTTCGAGTTCGTATAATCGACGACCTATGACCTTTAAGACTCCGCGATTCATTTGACTCACTCGATAACGTAACAAAAGCTTTCGGTTTTTCGCGAGGAAGGGGAACGAAGGAAGCGTGGTTTCTTAATCATGGTGGATGCACCGAAAAGCGGAAGTTCGCGGCTACCCTCTGCGAACATGAAACGGAAACGGAAGGAACGCGGAGCTCGCTCGAAGATCATCCAATCAACGCAACAGAAGGATTCTCATCACGCAAGAGAAACTCGAGAAGTTTTTAACGGTGGATAATGGAAAATAAACCTGGGTAATTACGTACGTCTCCGTAAGTGCGGCTGTTTGAAGCTCGGATGGGAGTGGGACCAGAGGGATAACAACGAGTATTCACGTCGTATATTGGCTGCTATAGTAACTAATGAAAAAGGACGATATCCTATTGGAAACGATACTTTTCATTGGCGCAATGTTTAGAACACATACATTACAACAATATAAGTTCTGTCATATCTTCTGTCTCCACCTTACAGCGATTTTTATTTTAACGAGTAACTGCAGAGAAAGCAGAAAATTTCCATTAAATTTGGAAATAAAAGCAAGATTATTAAAAAAGTGGACACTAAAACGTGTAAACATGGCAAGAATAAGATTGGTTGCACATTTAACCTTCAAATGAACAAAGTTTGATGGAAATCCGTTCAAATTTAGGTATTTTAATTAATGAAGAAATTAAGCCTTGCAGTCTCGAAAATGAAAAATCGCGTGCAATCTTACGGATACACATTTTTATATCCGGGGTTCGACTCCGGGTCTTTCCGGGGATGAAATTAAGAGTGCCCGTGGTTTCTAGTAATTAGAAATCCAACGCAATTTACCGCGTCTCTAAATCTAACCGTTTCTGACACAGAGAGGGGGACACTTGGGAAATTATATATAATATTTTAATTAATGAGTAACTTTTATTATAGTAGACCTGATGATGCAGCCATGCTGCGAAACCATGGTCGTGCGTGTATGATTCTTGTGGTTTAGTAAAAGGTTTGTTAAAATGGAGTTTTTTAACGTTAATCATTACCACAAAGTAACTCCTGATTCTGTGTCGTTTATTATAGTAATTTTGGCTTTTTATGCAATTAACGATCCATATCGGTGATCTCCTCTGAGGGTTTTTTAATAAATTTTGTATCGTATATATTTAACTTCTATGTTTTTATTGTTTCTATTTAATTTTTCATTGCTCAGTGTCTTCTGGCGTGGAAAATATGCCACGCCATTGTAAGTTTTTCTTCCTTTAACTGTAAATGTTTTCCATTTAGGTTACAGAAAATAATTTTCTTGTAATTTTTAATTTAAAATTTAGCTAACGCTATCTGTAGGTTTCGCAGGTTTTTCACGCCCTTCTTGCAGGTGTTTTCATCCAGTGGACATTTTTTTCCGAATTACGTGACTAAGGTTTTTTTTCAAATCCACTCTGTAGTTTTTTCTTTTTCTCATTGCTATTTTTTCTCTATCTTTAAAAATGACAAAGGGTAAGAGGAGTCTTCTTAGTCTCATCTCGCCCTGAAGAAAGACATCCTTTTCTATAACACGTTACATAATAACGATGCTTAAAAAATGTTGAATCGATTAACAAGTACCTAAAGGTTTTCTGCAAATCTCTCTCGAATGAAACCTTCCAACAACAATTACGAGAAATAATGTCGATGAACGCCACAGATATTACAACAATCCTTTGAAATCACTAATGCATTCCTTTCCAGAAATTTATGGGAGCATTTCAAAAAGTTAACCAAATTAGATGTACCTTGGCGCTCTTGTGTTGCTGTGTAAGACGAATATTGCTAAAAAAATCCATCTTTAACTCTATAGAGGTTAAGTATTTTCTCCGATACTCAGATATTGATACTACACTGTTTTTTCAGTTCTCTAACGGTTGCAAGCTATGGGTGACAGTATTTGTTTATTTAAATCTATTTAGTAACTACAAATAGACAATATGCTAGTTGGTGGACATTATTGACGAGAAAACAAAACTGAAACACCCTGCCTGGTATTCACCCAAGTCGGGGGGGGGAAACCCCACAAAACCTTCCTATGCAGCGAAATTTGACTTCCATGGTGGAATATGTTAATTAAGCCACTACTGTCCCTGAGAGCTCACAATGGACCATTCTGTTGGTCGCAGGTCATAAACCATTTCATACTACTATTTAATTAAATGATATGTACGCAGACTTGGATATAAAAACTTTCACTAACGTTCCAAAAGGGGGCATCTCAGCCGAAACAAATTACGCAAATAATATAAGTGTCAAAGCGGTAAAAAAAGCTTTAATCAAACTAATCTTCGCAGCGCTAAGTTTATCACACACGCTTTCAAGCAGAAAGGTCTGTTGGTGACGCCCAGGGCGATTAGGGACATGGCAAATGTCAACGCGGTCAAGTGCCTACGCAATGATACGAGTCCCATTTTGGCGAAATTTACTACGTCAATTCCATCTACGCATCGTGGAGGAAGGATATAATTCTATTTTTATCGCATATGGAAGGAAACATAATAATTCTAGGAATTCATTAACCCGGATTAGACATACTTAAATTTTTTTCAATCGAATTTCTACGATCAATCGCCTGACAATTAATAGCTTTACATTTATTTAAGTGCATCTATTTTAGAATAATGGTGATTAAATTCTTCTTTGATGTGTACACATAACGTGTCCCAAGTTGCTACTAAATAGCACAAGTAGTTGCTAAACTATTGGCCTACCAAGTTGCACTATCTTATGACAGACAAGCTTCTAACCAAGGAGAGCTTAGAACATACACAAAAGATTTGCCGTAAGCAAACTGGGATCCATAGTTATGGATATACTTAAAAAAGTATTTTTAAAACTGAAGCCACAGCCAACTTGCGTGCACCTAATTCAAGTTCTATTCTATCTATCTAAGTTATGATCCGTTCCAATACAGCTTCCATTGGGCAACAAAACAGAGTACGACAGATAGTAAGCACACCTCGTTATTGTAATTCTGAAGCCATTTTCGGTACAGAAAAATACTAACCTGAATACCGTATTCTGTAAACATCGTTAATTCCGACCACTGGAATCGATCAACACTTTTCTAATAGATCCTAACAAAAAGAAAGAATTTCTAATACTATAATTCAAAGCATTTCCGCAAAAAAATTGAAAGAATTTAAAAAATACCTCACTCCTCATCCTGCAAAGTAAGCCTCATTCCCTCTCCAGGACTTAAAGCAACTAAAAGAAAAAAGGTTCAAACCGGCCTCCAGTATGAATACTTAACAAACGGACAAGTAAAAACAAAACCATTCAATTGAAGTTAGAGTAATGCGGGGTTTAATTCATTTAACGAGACTGTTTCCGATAGAAATAACACTGAAGTGCTCCGATTGTATGCACATTTCAAGCGGCAACGTAACTTCTCGTGAGACAGAGAGAATTCCTCGCTCCGCTCATCGATCGAGGATCTTATTAAATTTTAAAGGGAATCTTTCCGTCTATAAAAGCGGGTGCCGAACACATAAAAGGCGGATATTGAATGCGCCTGAGAAAGACGGACTGCAGCACGATAGAGGGAGGATCGATTCGTGAGGAAATGGAGGGCATTCCCGCTTCAAGGACACCCCAAAGTTATCCACGCGATAACGACACGATACAGCTCGCAAGAAGTCACGACTTCTCGAAGTTACGTTCCTCGAATGTAAAAATGTAGCGCGTGAATGTCAAAGGTTGAGGTATTGGTGAAAATGAACTCTTTTACGATTGCTAAAAGATATTCTTTTGAGGTTTCTCAGAATTATCTAACAAACACGTAGCAAGCGAAGGATGAATTTAGGAGATGCGCGGATGCACGCGTGCTCCATTATATATCTTTTGGTGCATGATTGGGAAGAAAGCATCATAATTATAATACGGAATGAACAGTATACTCTCGATTATTCGGGATAATTTTGGGGAAAGGATTCGCGAGTAATCCGAAAACACGGATAATGCAAACTTTCGCTATAATTCATTATAATGTTCATAATTTAAGCAAAGCAACTATTTATCATTATTAGCGTACATAGTCCGTTATTTTCGGTGGTTTAATGGACTCGTTAAGAGTTTCTTGACTCGACATCCGTTCTTTTTACTTATAATCTCATTGCGATCGTATTCCAACTGGTTAACAACAACGTCTTAAATGGAAACAGGAAGATAGTCCCAGTATCCATTTTTATAATTATTATTACTGACGACCCATTCCCTAACCAGAGAATTCTGACTAGCCGGGATCGAACTCGGATCTTGGGACTGGACCGCTAGCATGCTAACCACTCCGACACATCCGCCGGTGAAATGGTTCATATACTCTAGCTAATACCGCCCACGGATAATCGGGAGTTCGCTATATTTCCTCTGTGCCTGCCTTACATGGCTGTGATGAATATAAGCTACTGAAGTATGAGTAATGTTAATTGATGGCATAATTTGCTCTCTCCTTATTTAGTGCTGTGAAAAATGTTATTGAAAGGATCAATGTGCTGCACTTAAATGGATGTCCTCTACTCTGAGCCCGGGTGAAGAATTACGGGCCCCTGTACTTTTACTACGGCCGGGCCTCATTCACAATGTCAACCAAATAAAATTTATATCGCTGGCCCCCAAGTCAATTCGGGCCTCGAAGCGGCTGCTCCCCTACTCCCGGGCCTAAGTTCCATTCATACTATTCTGGCCAGTTAGAAAAGCACACGAAAACTACCTCACTCCTCATCTTGCCCAGTAAGCCTCATTGCCTATCCAAATCTTTCCGCAGCTAATCTTTGAAGAGTAGAGGATTCAACCAGTTTTCGGGCTGATGACTTACATAGAGTCGGAGTTTCATTGAGGTGGAATAAATCATAACATGAAACGAAGGGGGACCAGGGCCTCTGTGCTACAGAAAAATGAAAACCATCGACTAAATAAATTTAAATTCTAACAAATTGATACATCTAAATGAGCGTGCAATAAATAACAGAAGATATACCCAGCTCGGCGAGAAAAACACATGAAATACCACGGCAGGAATGACGAAAATTTATGCAACTTCCCTTCCTGCGAAGCGCGAAAATCGGTCAACATCTTCCTTTCCCTTCTTCCCCGGAGTCGTGAGAATAGAAAGACCTTCGACCCCTGACACACGCCATTAAGGCTTCACGCCTTCGTCCGCTGACATTAATCTCTCCGTCTCAAGGACTGGATCGCTCCGGCCATTAGTAGAAACGGATCCTCTTCTCACACCGCAACACAATGAAACAACACACGATACTTCGCAACCGCGACCTGTACCACGTCCAGATAGACTGCTCTTCTTATTGAGCCATACACACGACACTTTAGATAACGGCGATGAGGTGCACAGAAGATCCTGATGTGCAACACGAGAATGTGGCGTAGATGGAAACTTGCGATGAACGATGCAAAAGGCATTATCGATGCAAAAGGTCCGATGGGGCGTGATGCTAGATAGTTGAGCCAAGAAACAATAACTAACTTTCTGCGTACGAAGCATTTTATAGACATTTGTTGTTGTGGTTTCTTTGTACATAGTAATTTATCGACATCTGTTGTGATTTCTGTATATGTAGTATATTATCGACATTTCCTGCAGTTTTTTGTACAGAGGGGGTACACCCAGTATTCTGTAGATCTTACAATATGTTAATATGCAGTTAGTATGTAGTAGTTTATTGTTTGATTGGATTTCTATTGATCTCTTTAAAACCGAATACTGTCATTGCTGTATAACGCGGCAGTTAGTATGTAGTAGTTTATTGTTTGATTGGATTTCTATTGATCTCTTTAAAACCAAATACTGTCATTGCTGTATAACGCGGCACCTCTTGATGAGCCTATCCAGACTCAGGAGGACTAGAGAGTACTACTCTGGTGATATCTCAACTTAAATTTCACCTGAAATTAATACAAAAGAACGTTACAGTTAACTAAATTACAAAAACGACCGTTTATGCGGGAGAAGGTGGAGCTAGAGATCTGCACGGATAAAGATTTACGATCTTAGGTTCACCCCAGAGTTCATTGTAGTAAAAATACGTAAATATGAGAAAGTACAGCATTTTCATACGACTTTGTATTTCAATTTTGATAAACGCATTTACTGCAGATGAAGTAAAATACACTCGAACAGAAAGAAATACAGTAAATTAAAATCTCAAAAAAGAATTCAAGGCATTGTTAGGAAATTCTGATCACTGAACCGAACACAGTCTATTATAGATTAAGTAAAAAGCACTTAAATATATAGAAATAAAGTCAATTAATATAACATTATACTTTATTACTAAGAAGAATAAGCTAATGCAGCATAGCACAGCTCCATGGTGGACCGAACCCAACTTTAATCCGAGCCAGACGCTCTCCCCTAACCCGTGATCTTCAGCAAAAAGAAAGTGAACTTAAAGTGATTAATAGAAAACCATGGATAAGACGCCGAGTCAGGAGCCATGTTTTCCGGAAGGAAGTGAATTTATTCGTCGTCGTCCCAACCAACCCTCGATTGTTAGAATAATAAAGAAAAAGAGAAAGCATAAATCACTGAATGCGATCGTTAGCTCGTGATAATGGACTTTCGGGTTTTTACGGCCCTTCCAGTTAAATCAGCACGCGCAACATGCAAACACTATTAAAGTTCCATGACTAGGGGGCATTCCCATCCCTGATAATTTTCTAGGAACATTCGATGGAGAAAGTGTCCACATTCTTCGCGGAATCCCCTTAGAAATAACACGTAAAATATGCAGACACTCTGCTTATGGCAGAAAACCCACTGGAATCGATCGACATGTCCATGGGAATGTCCCTGAACCAGGCCGTTGTCGTGAGAGGGGAAGGCCACTGTTGGCGTCATAATGGGCGATTCGATTTCGAATGGACACGCACCTCGCACAGGATGTGCCGTTTACGCTACTGGGAGACCGAAATTATGGCCCCGAAGCATTGAAGTGGGTCACAGAGACAGAAAGTGAAAAGAATGCTAATGGATTTACGACCGCAGTCGATTAAATGTCAGCGGAAGAATAACAGGGATGACCAGAAGGGTCCGTAAAATTAGCATTGGAACCTTACGAAGAAAATACTGGAGAGATTAATGGCTGTAGTCCGTTTGGGACAGTGAGGCATGGAGGAATATGGTGATTAATTTCAGACGGATTTCTATTGCAAGCGACAGCTCAAAACGGCATCCGAAAGATTCGCCCAAACTGTCCTCTCGAGTGACTTTTCCCCCAGAGACATTTCACCCAACTATCGGATATTTCACCCATTTCAGGTCTATCCAAACGGTAGCTCTAAAAAGCATTCTGGTTGTGCGGTCATTGAATTAATTCATTTCTATGTGGGTAATGAAAATGAATTTTAATACATTTATTATAAGGATTATTATTAAAAGACATTATAGGTGATTCGGAGGATAAGTACTTCATTATCGGAAGAGTTTGAGGATTTGAAAATGAAATTGTGCATGAAATTGCAAAAGACTTGGGCGTACTGTCTTTGAGAGAAGAGTCCTTTGACGGAACTGTCCTTGGTCGAAATCTGCAAAAAGCGCAGGAAACCCGAAAACTAATTAAGTGTCCTTCCTCTGTACTGGGAACACACTCGTTGGCATAATGAAGAATTCCGAGCTAAATTCCAAAATCTGACGAACACCGTCGAATTAAGACATCCGCTAAATAACGACAAATTAAACACGCTTCTACTTCTCTTGCGAGGGTCATGATTAAAATTTCTAGTCGGCGGCGTGGATGATTTTAATTTGAAAGCACCGCGGGCGATATCGTTACAGAATTAATTACTAAAGGGAGCCCTTTTTGCCAATCATTCAGCAAAATTTTAATCGACACAATTTCTATACGAATAAAAACAGTAAAACACGGGTCAAATACAGATAACGACACTATTGAAGGCTACTGATACATAATGGTATTAACAAAATTAAATGAGACAAATGTAATCTCTAATTTAATTAGCATCAATTGAGAGGTACATCAAGAGAATCAACTGGAGATGATTACGTAAAAACCTATATTTTCGATTATTTTCTAACCTATATCACATTATACGCAGTTCGTTGAAAATAACCCATGGCGATGGAATACAACGCATTTCAAATAATTGAAGTAATAAACGAGAACTAATAGACAGATCATCCATTATAGGCGAGATTGCTATAAAAATTAGCATAAATAATGTAATTATTAAACGTCTGCAATAATGAAATCTGGGTTAAGTTAGCCGATACTATAAAATTATAGCTGTCATGGTGAGCTTGTGTAACATATGTCCGAAAGGTAAAAAATTCTACAATTAATCGGAGGAAATAGGAAATGGTTCCCTTCAGATGTACTCAGAAGCTAACCGTAAGCCAGAATTATGCTGAATATAAACACCATAAGTATATCCTAGCTAGTACAGCTAATTATGGCATACATTTCGGATATCGATGTTTTCTTCTTGATAATTTTTCATGTAATTTCTCAAATTATTTTGCAGTGGATTTCTAAGTATCCAGTCCGTTGTCCATTGATTTAATTTCATTTTTATGCACACTGATAAAGGAAGACTTTCGGGGTGCGAGTATTCAAAATGGAAGAATATGTTCTAATGAAGTACGAGCCAATAAAAGGTTTTCCCCAAAATTAAAAACAAAGATACAAATCTGTTGTTTTTTCCTAGGATACCACCATAAGAATAAATTTTCCTTCGTCACAAATTGAAAGTAAGAGCGCAATTAATGTAATCGTTTCTAAAAATTAGCAAGGAAACTGATCACAAAACATTAGTAAATCAAATATCATGATAACCAATACAAAGCGGCCGTATCGAAATGCTCAACACTACTGAAACATCGCTATTTGTATTCAATTCAAGGAATACGACCACGCCCTTGGACTCGCTCATGGCAAGGGCAATTCATACCACAGAACGTAGTTTGTCTCGGAAAATTGCACGATAAATTCAGTGATGGATAGGGATTCGCGATAATTGAAACAGCAGGATACTCACTGTTGAGAGGATTGTGAAGGTACTCTTGTGTTGCTGCGATCACCGTAACTCCAGCGTTTTCATCTGCAAAGAAAAAAAGGATTTCATTAATAATCCTGTCGAGTAAACGCCAAAACCTATAAATATTATCCTCTAATGGACCTAATTCATACACACATTTTACTATCATCCAATACAATGCCAGTAGTTGACGTGTTAGTGAATACAGGCCGGAATTTCGACCTGTGGAAACCCTAACGTCCACAAAGTGAATAGAATCAGATACTTGGTCCTATGCTAATATAATTGTTTTTCCTTTTAGATAACTGCTTCTGACTATAATGTTCAACTCTGCAGAATCTAATAAACGTCCTTATTTCTGAATCAATGTCAACATCTTTCTCTGAACCTTGCATAGGAGACAAGAATTTACCTACATGTGCCGTCTGAGCATTAAACCAGCAACGATCTGAAGTCATCCTCAGTAATTTTAAGGGTAAATTAAGGATCAAATATTCACCCTTATTATATTAACTACTTATAATTAACTTATATACGTATCATTAGCGAAATATAACACCGTTTCCTTGGACAACATTGTCCTACTAAACTATCTTCAATCTACCGCCCATCTTCCACCGACATTTCTTCTAAAAATGAATAATAAATTTACGATTGCATTTTTTGATAATTGCATTTTTATCAAAACATTTTGCGTGAAACATGAGTTAATTTTTCTTAGCCTTAAGTGCTCTCAATTTTCTTCAACTTCAAGGACTAAAAGCAAATTCCGAAACAGACTTGGTACCAAGCATTTCTGACTATGGATAATAAAACTTCTTTCTATATTCCTATACTCCTTTGTTTCTAATTATGATACCTTCTTATTTTTGTCGATATATTTTCAGCGTCTACAAAACAATAATCGAGAAAGATCTAATATAAAACGTACAATAATTAATGTCCCTGCGAATTTCAGCGGAAGAGGAAACGGTTACCACCATTCTGAACCAGCTATACAACTTTCGAGCAGGATTCACGGAGCAAACCAATCGCGATCCGTGCAGAAATCTGCACAGATTTAACAGCTACAGCAACTTTCCGGGGCAATAAATCTTGACACCCAGCACCATACATATAGCGCTGCATACACCAGCGGATCTCGTAAACCCCGAGATTTCAGAAAGCCAAGCAGTTGACGTAGGCTGGAAACTCGCAAAATTTCCCCTCGTCATCGGAATTTCTCGAGAAGTAATTTGAGACGGGAGTGGAGGGAATGACAGCGGTGGGCGGGAGGGAAGATTCACGCGCGCATTAAAAAATCGGAGGAGGCTAAATTAGCTGCCACAATGCCACTCGCAACGCGGACGATTAATAACTGACACTCGGCCCTATTAATATACTTTAACGCGATGGCTGGTTATGTGGGTCGCGGAGAAGTTCAGACAAATACGTCTTTGCGAGTGAGGGAATGTCCATTCCCAACGTTCGTCTCCTAAATGAGAAAACGCTTGTATCGACGTAGAAGGTAACGTGTTCGTGACAGTGAGGTGATGAAAAGCAGGAACTTGGGTGATGCGTTCTTCTGGGATGCCTGGTTTTCCAGAGCTAAATTGCGGATCAACAGAAATGGTGTTGAGGAAAGCGAATTTCACTAATATAGATTCATAAAAATGCTTGACGAATTATATAACCGTAACATTATATAACCTCAATCTCGCCCAAATAAAGGCATTTATTATTATTATAACAGGTTACCTGCGGAGATCAGAAACCCGTTGATAGAAAAAAACATGGATAATGTGTTTCGGAATTTTCCTTATACTTGAGAATTACGAGACCTTACAATTGCCTTCTTAGAATAACAATCAAAAGTAGGAGCCGTTTAGCAAAAGGTTATAGAAAACTTGTAAGGCGTACTTCTGTAATGCATCCGCATAAGCCAATATTACAAACAATATAAAGTATGTTATTTCCACCATTCAAAATATAACACGAGGAGTTAACTTAAACGTTAAAAACGCTCAAAAATAAAAATTCACGTTTCCCAGCACCACATCGATAAAATTACTCGCTTGTTAATCCCAATCCCGGGAAATGGACAAATCACTGGATAAGCCTATTTGAGTCCCCAGTGAAGTGGCTTGAGTGAATGAATGATGGAGAATGACTTAAAAAAATAAAAAAATATCTATTGAATGATGCTGTATAAATAGATCAATAGAATAACGAAACAAAAAATAAAAATAAACATTTTTCTAATCTGCAAAGATTTATCTTGTATTGTATCCTGATTTATCCATTGTATTTTATCTTTGTCGTTACGATATCTTTGTTTGTATCATCTTATTGACAATGTATTAGTAAGTTGTAGTTTATTGTTTGATTCAATTTAATTGATCTCTTTAAAAATATTGTCATTGCTGTATAACCTGGCACCTCCTAACGAGTCTACGAAAACTCATAAGGACTAGAGGGTTCTATTTTTGTAATATTCCAATTGAATTTTCACCTGAAATAAAACATTTCTATAAAAAAAGACCTCTTACATACTTATTGTGAGAGGAATTCGCACACTTTCAGAACAGAAACGCAAAAAGATTCCTCAGGAAACCTCGAAATTCGAGGAAAAGCAGTTTACTCCAAATTTCCGTGAAATATTCCCTCTTACGCTGCGACCAGCGAAACATTTTTCCTGCACCAATGAGGACGATATTTTAGGAGATTCGAGTAAAAGGAAAACAAAAATGCCACCTGGACCACCCTAGGAAAGAATTAATTTGAGCCCCGAAATTTTTTGACTCTTTTTCCCGATTCTTCACGTGCGACTGTGATAAACTCATTTACTCCGTCCATCCAAGAGGCCGTTTTTCACGCCGTCCCTCTGGACAAACGCCAAAAACCTTGGCAACCCGAAAATTCAAAGAAGAAGGTGGACACTTAACATTTACAGAAACTCGGCTCACTCGAGTTCATTAAATATATTTACTTTGATCATTTGCCCGCTTATGAATCTGATCAAAGAAACGTCACGCGAAAGAGCTCGGACCTCGAAATTTCGGGTATGATTTGTGGGGGTATTTAGTATGTTTCCACTTTCTCCGTGCGGAAGAGAGAGGAATGATAAAAATACATGAATTGATTGCTTCATAAAACTGACAACAATTTGGCGAGCCCAACTTATTTCATTGATGTTTACAACGCCGGCTGAGAAATGGAGCCATCCCAATATTGTAGAATCAATTAAAGCTTTCCAACCGGTCCGACACAAAGCTTTTCTAATTGAATCCGGAGGAGGGTTAGAAGTGTTTATGTCGCAGTTTCTCAACCTCTCGCGTGTTGCAGAACACTTCAATGATCTTTCCTGCTCAAGATAAGCTCTATGATACATATTGATTATCATATTCGTCTGCAGTGTTCAATACCGTCGTTTGCAAGTTTCCGCAAACTTTTTACGGTGCTCTCCCTACAGAGCTTCTACATGACGCCCAAGTACTTGATTAAGTCTCTGTCCCATCTGTCTATAGGTCTTCTTCCTGGTCTCTCCGCACCTCTCTGTGCCCGTTTGGTGGCTGTTGACATTCAGCGGTTGTCGTTTCCATTCCCCACATGGTCTGCCCACATCCATTTCATTGACCTAATTTAACCTATAACATAAATCACTCCTGTCATCATTCTACCCTGGTGTTGCTTTTACTGTCTCTACTTATGATTCATTACCATCCGAATATTATGTCACTAACAGTATAACAATTTATTTAATTAAGTATGATTTACCGCAAGAATAACTAACAATCTCAAGGTTTTTTTTTCGTAGATTTTCTTCCTTTAGGCGTATTTATCTTCAGAGTTATTAAGAAATATTTCTCACGGAACCCCTAGCAATGTCCTGCGGATTCCCAACGCCAATGCTTAACTTAAAAATATGTTACGGTAACTCAAATAAGGTTATACGAGAACAAAGCGCTCTCTGGTGCCTAGAAATGGAAACAGGGCGTGGCTCTCATCTTATCATCTCGTATTTCCTGAGAAACGGATTCCGCATCAGATCTTCTATTGACTTCCCCCTAAGCAATTCTTGGCGCCGCACGCACCTTCGACTTCCGGGATGGGGGCAAGAAGATACCCAGTCCACCTATTAAATTGCCAAAAGATAAAAAGACTTCAAAAACTCCCTCTTCGGTAGATATCGCAACTTCTCCTTTAATTGCCTCTTTCTCTTTGAACGATTATTACACAATCTTTTATTTAACGCTGAAAACCATTCCACAAGGCGGGTCCCTTTTAGGCTCTTTTATTTTGCTTTGTTTTCTAATTTGCCATCAAAATTCTGCTCAGCAGATATCTAAGATGCTTTCGAGATACCATGACCTCAATGACCTCCACAACGCCTTCTACCTTCTTCTTAGTTTACCAAGAATAAATCCCCGATTACCAGTAGTTTAAGTTTGCATTGCACTGAGAAACCATCGACATACGCCGGACTCCCGTTTATCCGGGTTTATGGGGAGAAGATACACGAATAATCTGGAAACACGGACAATCCAAACTTTCACTTTTTATAATGTTCACCTCTTACGTAAATAAACAATTTATCATTATTTGCGCACATAGTTCGTTATTTTCTATTCCTCTTGAAGAGTTTTATTCACCCGACCGCTTTATCTTTTAGCAGCAATGAATTCATTGTAGTCATATTCCCAATGCTCCATAGAAAAGTCTTACGTAAGCCTTACTTGTAATAGAACGCGAAAATATTGTCCTTTTGGTGTTTGAATTATTTGAAAATGACAGCCGAAGGCATCAACGAAGAATGAAAGATGATGTACTACGAATAATCCACCAAACAAATAATTTGCCCACGGTTAATCGGGAGTTCACTTATTGACATAATTATAAGTTACGTAGCAACTTATCCTTGGAAAGTCGATAAAGAACAAAGAAAGTTTTGTACACATTTCAACAATACCTACCACACACCGTTAAGATGTAGAATTAGATCAACATATAGATGTTACGGTCTAGTCTTTTTCTGTAATCTCATCCAATAAATCAATGGGCATATGCATTAGGCAAAGGAATTCCTTAGGTCTAACTCACAGTTAGCATAAGAAAATCGAATGATCAGATGAAAAAATCTACGATGCGAACGAAGTAATCTATAGCAGTGGATTTTATGCTGCATAACTGGAATTTAGAACAATTTCATTTTAATGCGAAAAATATATTGGACTACTAAAACAAGGATAACCAAGAGATAATGGGGTTAAAAGTACCGGAAAAATAGCAGCAAGATATCTCAAATTTGCTTTTGATAACGTAACAGGGAAGATACGATAAAAAGCGGCTCTGCTTCCTGGATATGAGTCATATTTATGGCCATATGTTATCCAAAGGCTTCAAGCCTTCGTCTCCTGTCTCATTAGTAAGCTGCTCCATATAACAGCATCAGCAAAAGCATTACACGCACTTTGGAGACCTTCACCGTAATTCGCAGACGACCTTTGTGGGAGTCTTTTCCTGGGAAAACACTGATTCTCCAAATAGACTGCCTGAACATAAAATATAGCTTTAGAATTTTAAATGACACAACGGAAGTTCACATAAATCTCTGAAGTTACTAAGTCTGTCCTTTTCTTCGAAATAATTTTTCGCCTTTTCCAAAGTTACAAACGGTTTATGAGGATGCTTTGTATAGTCCACATTGATTTATACAAATCTAACTAGCAGATGCTTTCTAGAATACCAGACGATTGCTGAGGGATAGGGAGAACCTGGAAGCAAGATAACTTAAACATTTCATACTCTTCATCAATAAGTTTCATATAACACAAAAACTAATGTAATACGCCATCATCATCACGAAAAATTCCTATTGGCATACAATCACAACTACGCTTCTAACACTGTATACAATAAAATGACAAAGCTATGGACCGCCAAAACATTTTATATCGGGTTCCACAGGGATATTAGAATAGACATGAAGAGAGATGTACTGTCCGGTTTATTAGACCCTCATTAGATAACATTCGATACACGTTCAATTATATCTTGTGTTCTTCAAAATTATTATTATAACGGTTGGCATAACTACTTCTATGTAACATTTCGTAAACTTCAATGGATGGCAGATAGATAGCGCTAGTTAATTTTCAAATTAACTAACAGCACTTGGAGAAATTTTACGAGAGCTCAAGGTTAAAATGGAAAACATTTACAAAATTAAATTAAATTGCGATTAAAAAGGATCACTGCTCTAGAATGAAGGTTACAAAGAAATACTCAACGATCCTCCAAAACTATATGGAATGTTATGTCCCACGATTCATTCACTATCATTTTGATTTACTTCATACTTCGTGAATTTATATTAATGATCTGCAAATTAACCATTAATTAAGTAAGTTATAAAACATTATTTACTTTCTATTTTCAACTCCTATCATGCTCTTATCAAAGTTAGATTATTTAGTTAAACATTAAGAAACTGTGCGTCGACTTAGCTCGCTCTATCCCAAGTTTTAAGTGGAAGCAAATTCGTACCGTTTCTCAACTTCGTGTTTAATGACAAAGATCCACCCAAGAGTTTAATAATTCCGCATTCCTCCGTTAAAGTAATCAGGGCGCCACTGAACTTTCGATGCCTCCGCAGCGGAAGAAGATGATGGAATAACGAACGCAAATTTTCCCGAACAAACAAACTGTGAGCACACGGAGGAAATGTAAGCCATCCCTTATTAAAGGAGGCATCCGGTGAATGCCTAATGGACTCGGAGGATTCCGCGGCACGAGAAAACAGCGCAAATTACGGAAATATTTCTCGAGGGGAGACGAAAGGAAAAACCGCCGGCAGAAAACGACTGCGGAAGCATAAAAATGGATGCGCTTTCATATGGAAAGAAAACACCTTCTCACGGAGTCCTCCCGCTCTCACGAAAACACTCAATAGAATGTTTTAATGGACGTTTTGAAGGTGAAGGCGAGCAGCGATGCGCAACCGAGCGCTTCAAACACAAAAAGTTCCCGGCGACTAATCGCATGGCCGCGCGGGTTAATACCACTCGGATCCCGTACTGGAGATTCGGAGGAACACGCTTGCACGCTCCCCAACCGAAATTCTCCAAATGCAATCAACGGATGTTCCTGGAATGGCGAGGAATGCGTTCCGATGAGAAAAATTCGAAAGGGCGATGGACGATCTGCTGGTGGTCCAATAGCGACCTTCTGAGGGACTTCGCTCGGCCTTGACAACGTCGAAATATTCATAGAACCGATTCGGATTGAAATGGAAAACGTATTACTTTCTCCAAAAAGGGGATTACTGGAGAAAGTACGGCTTCCGCGGACATACTACAGGAAGCCATCGTGGGAATTTCAAGTACACACCTGAGTTATTTCCTAGAGGAAGTCTGCGTGAGTGAAACTATGAAGAAATTATAATGTTTTTTGTATGAGACGTAAAAATTTATTTACTTTCCCAGTGCCACAAACTTATTTTTCGGACAATTAGAAGAGATACGCGAACAGCAACAATATACGAACACACAAAACCACTCCCTGATCAGGAAAATCCGATTAACCGGGCCTCGAACCCGGGACCTGGGGGTTTGGAGAGCTAACTACGTCACCAAGGCCTGTAAAAAGAATGTAATATAAATTTCTTTAAGTAAAGAGTAAGAAATTCCAACTTTTACAAATCGAAATAAAATCGCCAGGTAATGATCGACTACTAAGTCCTAAAATTGCAAGAGTAAACAAATCCTACGTCATCATCTAAATTGAAATGACTGTCAACGTGATTCACAATTGACTTCGAAAGAAAAGCGGCGATGATTAGTATCGCTGAGGTTTTTCAGAGGATTATATCACCGGGATCGATAAAGATCAACAGATAACAAGGGGACACAGAAGATAGATGCGAATCGATACGGTAAAAATACGACCAATAATATTATGGAGAACCAAGGTCAAAGAGAAAGATACTCTTATTGGCACAACGCAACGTATAGTTCTCAATTAATCGTAAACGTATAAAATCTTAAGGTATTCATCCACTAGACAAGGGTGTTAACTCCTCTAGATGACCAAGCTGTGATGAATATCGCAAAAAAATTATTTTCAATTTCGTTCAGTCAATCACCGTTGAGTCTTCGTGTACCACATTTACCCATCTCTCTGAAAGCAAATACATTTACCTTTACAAAACTAACACGAAAGAGAAAACGTTCTTAGTCGCCAAGGATATGTTTCAATGAAAGCAGCTGTCTTTCGACGGAACGTTGGATTTTTGCTCAGCGCTTGAGCAATTCCGAACCAAGAACGACGTTCCACCGTTCTAACGTAACTCTCAATTCTCACTCTCTTAATTACTTTTCCTCTTTAATTTCATGAACTCGGCTTCCGAAGGCTGATTGCCTCCAATCTTCTCCAAAACGTCTCCGTTAGTTTCTGAATCTTCCATCGAGATCAACCACGACGAGTGAATGTTACGAACATGGTTACGAAGCTGCAAAACAAGACAAAGTGTACACACATAATTCATTCAATGAAGTCGATCGCTTGCGACTTGAAAGATTTCAAACGTCCTTGGGCTAAAGAGGGACTTGGATGACAACGCTGGCACAGAGAAGGTTTCCCAGCCTCCGATACCATGTTGAATAATACATGCGATTTCAAGGGAAAGAGCTATCAGAGAAGATTCGCAAATCATTTGTGAAAGGGCGAAAGACGTGCAGGTGAGTTATCGAGGGCGACTGAGCGCGAGGCTCAGCTCCAACTCTTTCAATACCAGCAGAGGAACTTGGCAAACATGGTCCAGGAAAGCTCTTGGCCGGACAATATCCCTCTCGATTCCCACTTGGGTGGAAGAGTTTAACAAAGAGTTAGAAAACTTCCAAATATTCCAACGCAAAACAAACACTAGTATGAACAAAGGAACAGTATTGATCGCAAACGTAGCCTTATCGATGACATCCGCAAATGTCCCAAATTGGGGATAGGTCAACTCCAACGCAAACACCAATGAATCAACATTTTTCTTTTATTTACTCCTAAGTTAGGATTGTTATTATTCGTCAATTTATTTGACCGTGTAAAAATGGACTATCACACTTTCCGAGGCTCTTTGAATTTGCAAGCTGCGTAAATACGTGCAAACTAAACCGGAATTCAGCAATAAAGAGTATAATTACGAAATATGGATTTTTCGCTGGATTAGAAGTCTCTATTTCAAGATCAGAGCGCCTCAAGTATCAATCTCGGTCCGCTAAGGTTTTGATCGTACATTAGTAAACTTGTTTAGCTATTTCCATTTCAGATCAAACAGAGTTTTTGCACGTAAATTTTATCCGATGCACGCTTATTCTTGGTACAAACGTTTTGATTAAGATGTATATAACCAACCTTTTACTGGCGATGTTTTATCATTAATCTTTAACATAAAACATAAACAAAAGCTTTAATAAACGGAATTCTTGAGTAAGTTGCTTCATTTTCATAAAAATACTTAGTTATAATTCACATTTAATTTAATTTTTCCGTGGAGTACCACAGAAAGAACGTCTTAGACTTGAATTCTATTTAGAAACTTGCAAAATCATTTGGTAGGTTTGGAACTAGTGGAATAGATCCCTCAGCCGAGAGAGATATTCACCAGCATGTGATCAATTCAATATATGTCATTAAGAGAGCTGAATTAGCTGCCTAACACGTTTAGGTTATATACCAGCACACATCTCTCACTCCTCAAAGGACGAACAATGACCTTAGCCCCGGCGACCCCACTTCATTCACTCCCGTAACAGAGACAAGGGCAATAAGTTCCCTCAGCCCAACCATTTCTTTCAGCTGTTCCGAGAAGAAAAACGAGAAAATTGTGCTTCCGTCCAAAGAGCTTCCAAGAAATTGGACGGTGTCGTGTCATGCAACGATGATGCTTTTCGCGAGGAAATTCACGAAGGTCTCCTCAGCATACTTAACGAGTTCCAGGGTAAACGCATGCACGATGGCCTAGGTCACACGTAAGAGAAACGAGATAAAAGCGCTGATTTTTTCCCGCTGAAAATTCGATAAGAGAAGGTTTTCCTGCAAAAAGACGAGGCAAGACTTGTGCGCACTCCAACTGCGATAAGCCCGTCGTCGTGTTCGGAATCCCAACGTTCTTATCCAATGAAGACACGTGAAAAATTTATTTTTTTAACATCCTTGAGGAAAACACGCTCCAAATTTATGGGATGGTTTTGATAGCATATTTTGCGCTAAGATGTCGCGAAAATGAGGAAAGAAATCAATTTTGATGAATTCGGGTTCAGTCTTCGTTATTACCAATTTCGGAATAGCATTGAGCTAAAATATTTCAAAAAGTTTCATACACGGAAGATTTTTTTTAGTTATCCGAAAGAATGCCTTTCGGATAACTAAAAAAGGGGACTGCTCAGCTCCTTCGTGATAAGCATATGCATTAAGGCCCAAATTAAATATCAATAAAACCGATAATTGGCGCTGGGAAGGGTAGTCGACGAGAGACAATTTTCATCCTCAAAACATAATACAATCTTTATACCCAAGCAAGGTTGGGAGATAAAGCAGTAAAACATCGGAGAAAAATAACAAAATATAACTCAGAAATATTTATGCGGATTCAATAATAAAATTTGATGAATGTCTTATCACTTATATCAATGAACATCTATGGTTTAAGCAAACGTTTTTACTTTTAATGAGTCATTTTATTGTGAACAAACCTCCAATTAGATAATCGGTTTCAAATAGTAGCTGAATCACTTACGAAGGAAATATGACGAGTTCACAAACAAATAGGATGCAAACACTAAATTCCCAGGCTTAACTTTTACATCGTTAGATCAAGACATCCAACGGAGATTGGCTTATACGAAAAAATATAAAGGGACGCAGTTAATCCGCCCCCGGACAATCGGGAGTCTTCTGGGATTAAAGTGGAATGTTCATTCTTTCGAAACACTCATAAAAATTTACGTCTTCGAAAACTTAATTCTAACTTAGATACACCATAAAGTTTCCAAGTTCCGTCTGCTCATAACGTTATGTCTGCTTCGCTCGAAAGGAAATAGAAGTAAAAGAGACAGGAATATTAAGAAAGGTCGACCAAAAAATGAGGACAACAAAGATGAACAGAAGAACTGTTACGCTCCCATACCAAAACGAGATACAATGATGGCAAATTATCAATGTTCCCTTCAACTACATTTCCTTTCCCAAGAAGTGCGTTGAGGATAATCCGTAGAAATATTACGAAACAGATCGATAGCTCGATGGATTCCAGATTTCCGGGTGGCTGAGATACAATGGAAATCGTTGATGACGACCTTCGCGGAAATGATGAAATGCCATTCTTATATCCGATAATCATCATGACCGATAGCACCTTTCGCTTCCTCTAATGCGAGGAAACACAGGGAATGGAATCCAGCATTTCTCGTTACGGAACATACTACGGTCAGTCCGCTTTGATCATTCTCGCCGAAGAACATTTGAAAACAGAAATTACTCAATCTTTGTTAAATATTGCAATAATTTGCGCCATTTTACTTGGTTACTAAATTAGAAACTAAACCGTAGTGGCATGCCATTTCGTATAGGATATAGACTTACTACCGACAACCTTAAAGTACGTTCTACTTTCTCTGGAACAAAAACTACGATCTTTCACCGTGACCGTCTAAGAGGAAAAATTTAATGAGCACGTTCCATGGAGATTATATTTTGAAGGTTTTTCTAGCATTTGCAAAAACATCAGCCACGTGTGAAAATCGCAATCATTCGGTATGACAGGAAACCAAAATCCTGACAGGAAATACAAGAATTCAAGGAGGTACGCTCAAATACAACTTTCCTTCACATATTTGTAACATTTCAGACATTATTTTCAGCTTTTACGTAATTCTTACGTAAATAATCACCATATTGCAGTTTTCAAGTCGTTACCGGTAAAAACTAAATGCAATAAATCTTTCACGAGGGGGATTCAAAACTATTCGCGACAAGCGACGAAAAGGTTACTGAAATCAAGATATACCGCCTTTGAGATGGCCTCGAGCTAAAATAGAACTAAACTTTACTGACGCGCAACATTGTCAGAGGAACCCAATAATGAAATATCTCAAAAAGCTCACCAAAAGACATCGATGTCAAAAAATAAGTTTTCCCAACGAAACTGTGACGCGTTTTTATGCAAGGAGTTAAACGAAAGCCAATATTTATGGCCAAATTTAGTGGTTATACCCGACCGGTCACAATAGCCGATGCCGCTATGAACGAATTCTATCGCACGTAAAGTTCCAAAGATTTTTTTCCCGCAGCGTATCCGTGCCAAGGCGAGGCTATCAAAGAGAAATAGGTGAAGATATTAGTTTCCACCGCATAGGAACGTGTGCGGCGAGAAAAAAGGGTGACAAAGGAATTTCTGCGCGGCGCAGCGCGGACCCGGAACCACTCCGGAGATTGAACGATTCTTTTCAATGGGAAGAAAGATTGGAAAGCCGAAACAACAGCCTGCATTTGTTCGTGAAAGACGATGCGGGCGGATGAAGGAAGGCGATTTGAGAAAAGAAAATGACTGCCGTTTTTAGTCTTTAAAGGTGCACATGGTTCTTACGGGAATGGGCATTACCAATGAAACAATGCTTACAAAGTGTACTAGTGGTATTGTTAAAAGTGCTTCGACAGCTTAGGTCATTCCGCACGTAGGCTCCCACCGGGAATCGAACCCGGGACCGCTTCCTCTGAAGCTTACAAATAGTGGTTTTAGAGAAAGAGATTAGTTGGTTCCAGTAACAATAGCTAGGAAAAAGCGCTGGTTTTAGCTTTTTTGAAGCAGACAATTTACAGCAGCAACAAATCTTCTAAAACCTCCAAACAATTTTACATGAGTTCAAATACAACGACATCTTTCATACCCCTTTTGCGTGATTAGGAAATCCAGATAGGAAAGGAGTAAAAAACACGACCAGCTAATTCGAAAAAAAATTGTTTTCCAAGTTTCAGGGAGTGTAACGATAATGCCAGATTTTGACATCCTTCAAAAAAAGTTCTTAAAAAAAGTTACGTTCAATGGAACTAAAATCGGGTTGGACTCCAAAAAAGAGAAGAATTTGGGTTCACGGTAACATCCAAAGTTTCAGCGCCGGCAATTTTTACGAAATTCATTTCTGCAGGAAATTCTCCTGGGATTGAAACTGACCTACTTTGGCAAAACACCTTATTTAAGTTTACTTTTCATCGTCAAGTCAAGATAGATGTTCCGTATTTAGCAAAAGAATTCATTGGAACTTCTAAACAAAGCCCTTTCGGCGAGGCCCAATTACGTAGTTTTCTTACCTCACTCATGTTAGTAATCTAAGCGGAAAACGCTGTCAAAAAAATTTCGAGAATGATGAAAGATCATTAGGACATTATACACAACCACATCGTCACTATTAATTCACATTCGCGAAAGTACCACGTTCCTGGGACTGCCAGCAATCACGACCTACGACGTGGTCGTTTTTCATCCCAAAATTCTCCAAACAGGAGCAAAAACCTGAACTGGATTTCGCCGAAAGCTACACATGGCCCGAGGGATTCGGTTAACCGACGAGAAAGCGGCGTAACGAAGCGAATTCTAAAAAATTCCATCGAAAAAGTTTTCCCAGAGAAACTTCCTCGTGAATTTCCGCGAAAAGTGCTCCACGATCTATTAGTAACAATTTGGACGGAATTCGGGAAGTACTAAGAAAATTCTTCGGCAATGGAGTGAAAGAAGCAGTGGATAGAAAGATCGGTAAGTTTATCGTCGAGCCTTACGCAAATAGTTTTAAAGCTTCAGACGGCGGATCTTTAATCAATTCCGCGCGGCCCTAGCGAGAAATCCAATTTTTCCTTTACCTTTCCAACACGTTTTTCCATTA
Source organism: Ladona fulva (assembly GCA_000376725.2). Classification (NCBI taxonomy): domain Eukaryota; kingdom Metazoa; phylum Arthropoda; class Insecta; order Odonata; family Libellulidae; genus Ladona; species Ladona fulva. The sequence continues at coordinate 76,216 of KZ308685.1, read as the reverse complement.
GTGTTTGACGGCTGAAAAGCAATTGGCTGCGGCCTTCTAAATCTTTCCATATACCGATGTGGCCAACTGAAAACGTCAGTTTGAGAACTTCTTCGGGGATAAATGAATGGCTTTCTGTAAGTTCTTGGAATCAAACTCAACCGTTTCTGAGATAATTTTAAACTAAGGTGACACTATGTATAATTGTCGGTAACAGATAATTAAATTTCTAAAACACTACGCTACTCGAGAAAAAGATTTTGAGAAGTTTTCCGTAATTACGATACGCTTCTTACTGGAAACTTTAGACGCTCTTAGCATCTCAAACGTTGATGAAAAAAAGAATACGTAACTGCCTCCCACAGAGATTAAATTCTATGTAACCGCTTGGCCCTATCTTGAAGGTCGATGGCTGATGAATGCTCGTACTGTAATCTGCAGTTAAGGGTCCAACATTCGCACATCTGTCGAGATGTTCGTCCTTCATCATCAAACCCGTTTGTCGGCAGATCCAGCAACAGCATCACCATCATCATGGGGTAAATATCCGAGGATTGGTCTGTTGCATATCTCCAGACCGTACTGTTCATAGGCAATCACTTCATTCCCTGTTAATTCCGGTCCTTAGCACTTACCAATACCTTCGTCTTTAGCTTATGTCTTCAATAATATTCCTTTCTTCGAACATGTCCTTTCAATATTGTCTTTAGCGGATAATTCGTGCTAAATTTCCCCAACTAAGCGTCTTCTTTCTTCACTAATGTTTTCCTTTCACCATTTTCTCTCCGAATGGCTTCTCTTTTAATAATTATTGATGATGATAAAATGGACAGGCCGGATCCGGTACAACGTACTTCAGAAGCTCCTCATCTACATTCCTTCTAATCTCTTTAATTAAGGCCCAGATACAGTCCATGTTTCATACCCATACAAAAGGAGAAATTACACACTTTTTTTTTAAACAAGATTTCCCTGATATCCAGGGTTGCATTGATTAATTGATGAATAACTCTTCTTTGTTTGAGCAATTCTATGTGCAACTTTCATGTGTCCTGTGACCTGATTTGGGTATGCAATAACGCCATGAAGATCCCCGAATATCACACTTATTCGACGTACATTTTCACCAGGAAAGCGTCTTTCCCTTTTCGACTGCAGATAATCTGTTACATTTTACTCTTCCAGCGAGAGCATAAACGGAAAATTGCTCCCGCAACAACCGCGCGACTCGCATATCTCGAACGGCAACAATGATCAGATGAGGTCGATTGCCAAACAGTCGCGAATCCCTTTCACCAGCCGCCAAGCGTATCCGCGAGAAGCCTCCAGTGAAGATGCGAGCGGTGGGAAGAGGATAATGGGATGAAAACTGCGGCGAGAGAGTGGGGGCGATAGGGCGGGGAAAGGGCAAACCGGTCCGACGGGTACTGCTCGCTTCCCAAGGACGGCTTTTTCTCTATCGACTCGGAAAGACGTCTCTCCCACGCACTCTCCTGGGCGCCGTCGGAAACTGGCGCACGGCCGCCGTAAATTGATTACATCATCGTATCAAACACTTGGGCCGATCGACCCAAGTTTCGGCAGCGAGGAAATCCCGTTGCCTGCAAATTAGGGCGCCGTGGTGATTCGGCAACATTCAGCCACAGCGGCAGGAATCGGGGACTAAAGACACGGCGATGTCTGCGACTTTTTGAAATCAGCCTCTTACGGTTCAGCACCCACGGTTATTTTACAAGTTTCACAGCTTGCCCGAATCAGATTATCGCATTGTAAGTCACGTGGGCCTGGAAGGGACCCTTAACTTTGATAACCACTCCTCCGGATTTAAAAGAAGAAGAAAAACCGCAGAAAGGGTATTAAATCGCCTTTGGTTTGGTATAAGAGTTTTTCATATCTGTTGTGTGTTACGCTTATGTCGAGGTCCATGAGGATATAATGAAAAATCCGAAACCGAAAAATACAGAAAATGATATAACGAGATGTTCACGTGCGTTGTGATGTATATGATATATTGGCGAAATACACGGGCAAATAACTAAAAATCTATTAATAGATACTTATTTTGGTCGTGAAATAATGTTGTAGATTCAAAATTGAGAGAATTTTGATAAAATAAACGGCAATTTTGTAAACTTCTACGGTTGCATACAACCCATCCCATTGATGATCAGGGGGATTGTTGAATTCGAGCTCATGCAACATCTTGATGTTCACAACTCCTGCAATATGCCGAAAGTCGGCTTAAAGCGTATTTATGTAATGTGTGTACTTGTGTAGTATTTAAGATGAGTAAATAGCACTTACATTAGGACGATATAGGAACTATAAAGTTTCCTCTTCCATCGTCGTTATAAAAGAATTACAGAAGTATGTATCAATGTGAAATTAGGGCGATTATAATGCGCGATGGTATAAGGAGTTCGATGAGCTACAGCGTATTCTATCTAAGGATACAAGTAACTGAAATCTAGATTGATTTGCCATACCCAGGGAAGGTTGATGGGCCCGTAAGGTCTTCATCTGCATATATCTTAATCAAATGATACCATATTTTATGAAAATGAAAGAGAATGCATTAAAACGTAAAATATGCCACTAGCAGAGGGGTGACAAATGGAACTTTGAAGGCATTATCCTCGTTATGAATTCCTTACTTAAAAAATGAAGCCGTGAATAAATTTGAATGTTTCATTGGTAATGATAATTAATGATATCTTACCTCAATTACGGCATCTTAATCCCATCTTTGACGTAATAAATTAAATAATTTTATCATCTTAGGTTTGGATGAATCAGTAATTCCGTGTGCACCGCTTATGCAACAACTGCTAATCCAATTACGCCAAGCAAATGTTGCTTATCTTTCTCAACCAACATCTTTCCGCTAATCGCCCAATATCATCGATGCATTCCTGTCGGTAAAATATTTCCCCAAAGATCGATAGCCTGATTCCGATAACATAGAATCCTTATCACTTCTATTTCAAGTGCCCCATATCGAATGGCATGATCATTTATAGCGCTGTCTCATTCATGCAGTCGTCTCGAGAGACGACGAAAAAACCACAAGCAATAAACCTAAAAACGCAAAGGAATTAAAGCAGATACTCTCGTCAATAAAATACAAGCCAAAAAATTACTCGCTGGAAATGGCAAAAAAGGGGAATCCGTATAAGAAAGGGCACTCAAAAGATGTAAAGGCTTCTCATACGCTAATTAGCATTCCACCCCATCTATCCATGCCGAAAGTGAATCACTACGCGGAAATCCCTTCAATTTCCTTTCAACAGCAGACGTTTCTCTGCCATATCCGCTTTCCGCCCATTTCTCCTTCCAAATTTTCCTCCCATTCTCATTCTTCCCCATTTCCCATTCCATTAGCGTTCTTCGCCAAACTCACCATGGATGCCATACGCCTCACTTTCGGATCGTTGGCTCCATAGGGAAAGTCATCCGCCCATACTATCTAACACGATACACGTCCAACAAATACCGTAAAGATAAAAGTGCTGCGTTCCATAGACAATGCTAATATAATTTACGTGGTTTACACAACGTTTCAAAGCGGCCACTGTCTGGCAGCTTCAGCAGGACTTACCTCCGCGGTTTATGGAGAATAAAGCTCTTTGATGGATACATAAAAAAGATGGGAATAAACCTTTGTCTGGCAAGGCATTCCTAAATGGTGAATCAGTCTTGGGCATAAAAAGCTACGGGGAACTCTAAATGCTTTTCTTTAGCTTCTTCGGACAGAATTCACGTTTATCACATTATTATTATTACATGCGTTACATATGGACTATTAGTCCGGCGGTTACTTATTACCATCTTACAATTATTACAATACCACGCTATAAAATCATACAGTAAAGCATACTATAATAATTACAATAATGCTACGTTTTTAACTACTACAGGACATCTATCATCAAGCAACACAATACACTATCACAATACGTATGTACATTTTAAGGTAACAAAAATATATTATTACAATAAAATATTTCCTAGATATAACAATAGAATGTTACAATACAGCTTTCTTCTAGCTTAAAATACACCAATCCATTCCAGATATTATTTAGATTTACGATCTTTGAAGATTATTCTTTAGAAAATTCGTTCCATGTGAGTTCACCGTGATAATTAAACGCCAGATGAGATCTACAAGCATTACATTTCGCCTTTTCCATTCGAATACCAAAATCAATGCATAAAGTATGAAGAAATGTACCCAACTCTCAACATCAGAAAAAAATATATAACTGTTGAGACATCGAACATCTAATTAAGGATCCCGACTTGAAAAAGAGCTTCAATTAAACGCGATCATTAACACGGGTCATCAATCCGAAGATTGGTTTCAACAGTTTTCCAGTCTATCAGCCGTTATCTCCTCGTTCATTGTTCCAGACATAACACTCCTGTCGCGTAAAAAACCAGGCCTTCCTCTGCCGTTATCAATTCCCACCATTGCTTCCAATGTCCCTCCCAGCAAACTAACGTAGCAAATAAATGTTCTCTTTTGTCTTTCATGGGCTTTAATGCTCAAATGCAACCATTTCCTCTTTATCTTTCACCTGCATGGCACACTTAACCTTTTAACTTGGCGTCGTGCTTTAACCTTAAGTTTTTTTCAACTACATTCCGAATAAAAGCTATAAAATTAAATAATCCCCCAACGAAATTCATTCGAGAGACAAAAATTTTCGGATAAAGGTTTATACATATATCAGGAGAAATTAGCGGCAGTTTGAATTTCATCCTCCACAACAAAGCGAACGTAAGACGCACTGGCTGGAAAACAATGCTCTTACTAACCATAAATCAACTAAAATTTTTAACAAGGAAATGGGTTAGATGACTTGGCACGATGAAGTCGTGCATCTCGGAAAATTCCCAAGGAGAAACGGACATGAAAAAAGTCTGACGGAACCGGGACTCGAACCCGGGTCTCCCAATTGCCGGTCGGTTGCTCTATCCATTGATTGACGTTCTGGCGGGATAGCTCAATGGATAGAGCAACCGACCGGCAATTGGGAGAACCGGGTTCGAGTCCCGGTTCCGTCAGACTTTTTTCATGTCCGTTTCTCCTTGGGTAAAATTTTTAATATGTGCACAACACCGAGCCTTAGCAATCCATAAACCCGAAATACCCAAAACTTGCCGCAGTGTATACACTTTTTTCCTGGAATTTCCAACGGCTATCTATCTGGTGATGTTCCCATCCATGATATCATTCCAAAACAGAGGAAGTTCTGCAAAAGACGATAAGAAATCCCGCCTTTCCTCAACGGACCCGGAAGTGGCAAATGATGCTATCGCCTTACAGTATACCTTCCGAGAGCGAGCAAGAATCCTTCCGTTTTTAGTTTGTGAGCCTACTTTCGCAGAATTAGTGAGCAAAGTGAAGCTGAGCCCTGGAGGGAGGGAAAGCACCTCACGCGCAGGCAGGGGGTCGAAGGTTTCCCCAAGGGCCCCTCTGTGCAGGAGGGATTCTTTCTAGACGCCCATCCTTCCCTCCTGGGAAGAATGGGCAATCCTCTGAGTTGCTGTACTGGAATTATAAGACGGCTACAAGCTCATCTCCGATAAGAACGAGCTCAAATGATAAATCGATAGTTTTTCTTAAAGTTCAAGGTTAAAGGAAGACTGCTCTTTCCCATCCAAAGGCTCGATGTGGATCGATAAAAAGAGCATAACTTCCGCGGATTATGAAACGATTTGGTGCTGAACTTCCATTATAACTTTTTTAAGACTTCAACAGATCTACCTCGACGTAGCTTCGATGGCATTGAATCAGCAAGACATTTTATACTACTTTTCTACACTTCCTAAAATTGTAAGTAAGTATTTTAACTGTAAGTGTGGAATCAACTAACACCATAAAATGTTAACAAAAATTAAAATCTTCGCGCGACGCAGAGTAAAATACTAATTGGAAGCTTAGCAAAATTCCATTAAAACTAACAACCAGTACAGGTATACTAGCTGAAATTTTACACAGTTAAACCTGTCTTAAGCGGAATCACACGATGCCCTAAAAATTATCCGTAATGGACGGTTTGAACCACGTAGATTTACGAATACCACAGATCAGGATCAAGTCATTCTTCCGTAATGGACAATTTTCCGCTGTATACAGGTTTCGTAAAACAATTTTCTCTGCAAATTGCTCAATTGCTAACGAACCACTGTACGTGTTACAGAACAAAACTGTTCAATAAGCAATAAAAGCTAATCACTAGCTAGCAATCAAAGTTCAACATGAATGATTAGGATATATGAAGGGTTATATTAGAACGAATAAGGCTAGCGACTATTAGCAAATGGTCTATAAGATTTCTACGCGTACACGAGCTGTTAGAAAGTGCATTGGCAAGACTTCAACTACTTTCACCGGAGAAAATGTCAAAAGATTGCAGGAAACCATCTTGATCTCGCGTGAATAAGCACGGGACGAAGAATGCATCATCTGTGGAGATTTCAACAGAATCGCAGCAAGAAAATGAGCGAAACGTTTTTTGTTAACTGAAACTCAATCCAGGCAATTTCATGATAAAAAAGGAGTAAGCATCGCTTCCACTATCGCAAAGGGTTAACGCTCGGCATGATAAACTTGGGCTACAGACAGAAGCGCAATTCAGACGGCATATGCGAGATCAAATGCTGCGACTGTGTCGAGGTCTTTCAAAGAGAGAATGGCAAAGCAAAGGAATTATAAAAAGATGAACAGTGGGCGATCTGCTCCCAAGTAAAGCGTGGGAAAATGGAGATATGACGCCTCTTTCTTCTAAGCCACTGGTCTCGAACAGGTCGATTCTTGTCCTTACCAAACCCGATCTGTCACTAAACTTTGTTACCGCATAATCTACACCAGCGGTTCTTAAGCCTTTTCAGCTGCAGGTTTATACCCTGAATTCTCAAAATGTGATCTTTTACCCCTTGCAAAAATATCATTTTTTATAAACTACGGAGTACGAAAATTGGGTTCCACCCCTGTAAAATTATAAAGGAAAAGTTTACCTTCTGAAATTTACTCCCATAAAGCTTCACAACAAATGATCTTTTACTTGCTTGTCTCTCTAACTAACCGGAAGAAATTCCTTTTCATCGTAACGTCTTGCACCCCCTGAGTAAGCTTCTAGCACCCATGGTTAAGAACCGCTTGTTTACACAGACATAAGAATACAATATTTTGAGTTACTCGAGTTAGTTTCGAGTTGACAATTACATTGCATTATTCGAGTTGTATCAACCTCCACGACTGACTTAAGCCCGGTAGTGGCTAGTGCGGTTGCCTGGTTACACTTGGGTTGTGAGTTATAATCACGGAAACGTACAATTTTTATTTTCTCTTCTGTAACTCAACTTCGTGGCAACGGAAAACCACAGAGTGACATCAGTAAGGACAATGATGAAGCATAGATGGATGAGCATATAGATATTTTACGCGTACCTATGATGATTACATACATAAATGCTCTCATAATGATTCATTTCTATCGGCTGCGAACATCTAAGAGATAAACATCGTCCTAGTTTAACTTTTCCCGTATCAAGGTCACTGAACCACGAAGAAAACCTCTGGCAAGTCATCAAAAGATAAGATCTTAGTGACTACATCGACACAAAGGATTGAGATGATCACGATTGTTTTATCACGGGATCAAACAGAGAGTTATTCTCAACATATTGAGTGTTCCGTTTCTCCTTCCGTATAAAATGCTTAGGTGTAGAGCGACAAATAGTTCAAACGTCAATGAGATAAAGACAATGTGCAGCTGTGGAAAAAGCCAAAACAAACGGTGAAAAGCAACCAAAAACTGTGATGGCTCCAAAACATGACAAAAACTAAAACCTATGGAGACTATATACGAAGCCAACAAGAAAGCACGGAAGACAATAAAACAAAGTGTATCAACGGCCAACCAAAAACGACATTCGGAAGCTTCAGCGGCAGAAGGAAGCAATACTAAATGCACATTTCGAAAGCCAAGCTTCAGTAGCTTGAGCCTTCTGAGACAATTCAGTAGCTTAATTGTTTTGCGATTATCTTTAATTAAAGTAGATTTGAGCACTTAAAGAGGTCAGGAAAGGCTTCCCAAAGTAAGGAGATTTTCGACTTGAATACGCGGAGGAAATAACCTAAAATTATGAGAATTTCTCACAAGGTGGAATACCAAGTACGTAGATGCCAAAGATTTCTATGGATTTTTTATTCCCTATGTACATCTATGAAATGACGCATTAATCGCAGCAAATCTTACACCATAAAATAAATTAAGACATGTTATGGAGAATTTCACCATTTTTTTTACAACACAATCCTATGCGCCTTAGATAACGGAAAGCAGAGGGTGTAAATACTCCAATATCCTTAACTGAATTCACGACCTCTAAATACCCGTTATAGTTTAAGCCATTATTTACATTTACATTAGTACCCCACAAGCCGCCGTAAGGCGTATGGCAGGGGGTGTGAAAACACCGAACCTATTATATTAATAAGCTACCTCAACGGACAAACTTACTAACTTATGTTTATTTTCAGGTTTATCCTATCTTTCCTACTTACCTGAAGTGTTATTGCATTATCTTGTAATAGTGTCTTTGCATTCTGTAAATTCTCTTGTCTTAACATAATAATCAAACTTGGCCATTTTTATCCAAAGAAGGGAATTCCTGTTCCTTAAAAAATTTACCTTTCTAAAAACATTTCATGATGTCGACTATTATAATCACTACTTAAAATGTACGATCGAATGTTAGGGGGACTTACAAACAACGATTTCGCGAAGAATAAAGACAGTATGACGCAAAAGCAACTTGAATTCCATCGCGTCACCGCTTTCGCCGTTCATTAATTTTTCCTTTCGTCTATTATTTTCTAGGAATGCGCGTTCATTAGAATCATGGAAACTTATAAACGCGAGAAAAAGTTGTGAATTTCCTGCTATAATAGGAGGCAGTAATTCCACAGCTTTTGCGACGATTTTTCATTCAAGAGCGCAATTAAAAAGCGCCATCGACCATTTCCGCCTTCACTTCGCGGAAACAAATTATTTTAATTAACAATGAAACAAAAGTCTGTGCATTCCATTCATTCACGCATATAAAATAGGCTTGTGAGATATACTCCACACAGATTTATTCCGCTCCTGATGACGGAGATTTGACTTAAGTTAACTTTTAATATTGATTTATCAACTTTTTTGATGATGACGATGGGTTAAATGGACTCCAAAGTCTCGATTTCTCCCATAATGAAGCCGTTATTTATTTTTTTTATTTATGCGCAGTCAAACTGGTCACTTAACTTATGCGGATTCCTGAATTCTTGTTCATAGTTCAATGTGAGTACCAAACGCACTAAATCCTTAACGGAAAGAAGATCGATACCACCCAGATGAACCCACTTAGGCACATGCAATGGTGACAAGTAGATGCGCTAAATTCTAACGGGTCGCGGGTCGCAAACGCTGTACCGTATGATCTCACGTGGAGAGAAAAACGACGGTAATGGATGAGCGACCCTTCATTCGCAAGACTGCGATTATTAGGTACTCATGTCGCGCGCTTTGGCGAAACAGCACGGAAGCGCTGATGGGGACGAGACCGAGTTTAAAATTAGCACCGATAATTACGCATCTCCCGCAAAGATGCGAGAAACATGGGGAGATGTCCCGATCCTGTTTGGCCTCAATGTCTGGTCAGAGAGCGGAGGGGTCAAGTTGCCTGCGGGGAAGCGCGGGGGCGGTGAAGCAACGGGTTCCAGATGCCCATGAGGAGAGCGTGTGAGAGGCGTCTTCGAAGACGAGCTTCCGATTCGCTTATCTGCTGAAAGGAGACTCAAAACCTTGTGCCGTCACAAAAGCTCATGGCAGATGCGCGAGATTCCTTTCCCGTTTCGCAGATGACAGCTGGCGCACCTTTTTTGCCGCAAGATTTTGAAACGTCCTTACTAACTCGATTCGAATGGAATTATGATATGAGGAAGTACAAGCAGCTCTACTTTTCAGCGATTCGCTGCGTCACTTTTATGGTGAAAGGAGGAATAATCGAGCAAGTTTTCCTCGACTACTCGATAATCTCATTCGCATGAATCAGGTAAAAACGATTATCGTCCACATGTGCGCTTGAAATGAAAGCATAAAATTTCTCGAAGCTACCTTACAACATCAACTCTGCGATAATCTGTTCAAATTCTACCGAACGTATTCTCTTCATAGAGAAGCGATGGCTCAGAAGCTGACAAAACTGATTTATTAATATTCAAAACATAAATCTCCTACTCGCATGAAGTTAAGCACTGCTTACCAATCACATTCCTGAGATCGAGAACTCATTGTCGTCACAATTTACACTTCATTTATTGCAGATCAGCACCTCAGCTAAAAAGCAGAACTATTGATCGAAGTTTAAATTCGTTTAAAATCTACCCATATCTAGCTCGAGATGCCACTAGCATTACGGCAAGAGTTACTTCTTATATTTTCGCAGATCAGCAAACGAAGTATGCTTAAAAGAGGTTCAAGGCATCGCAAGATGTCCACGATTATTGGTCCTATAGAGAAGAAGTATTGTCTTTAAGACTATGGACTATTCTTTTTCTTTCACACCAATAGCTTGGTGATTACTATTGAGATAGTCATATGAATAGTTTATCGGCCTTGAATTAACTTGAATTGTTTATCAAGGCTTCCGAGATACCCCTAATATGCTTTCCTAACTTTTGAAAATATTTCTCTACGAGCAAATACTCCTCCAATCGGGGGCGTACGTGCAAAAATACAGAATTTCTGGAAAATAAACTGCAACACCAAATCTGTGCCATGCCCTATAGGACAAGACACACACCTTCAGACAATTCTCCTTCTGAACTTGTTAGAAATATTTTCCTAATCTCACATAAATATTTTGCGAAGACAGCAACACCTATAGTTTCATGGCGTTGACATATATCTGCAGAAAAATTCCTTGCGAAAGGAATCCGATCCTGCGAAAGAAGTACATGAAGGGTTCACTGTTTCACTCTTCTACGCTCAAGGCTCAGTATAATAAAAAATGTAATTTAAGGTTAACTGAAATATTTAAACCAGAGGCGTAGCCAAGGGGGTAATTTGGGGGTACAAACCCTTCCCACGAGAAAAGAGCCAACGATAAACGAAAGCGTGGGAGAGAATGGCCTCTCGCAACTATGCCATACAAACACCACTAGAGGTCCGCAGGGTATACAAGCTAAAATAAATCGGATTATATTTTCATTAGATTTGGAGCGGAAATATTCCTGTCCCTGGATTGTACACAATGCAGTTTTTAGTCCATGGCTCGAAACCCTCCCATAGACCACTGGCTACGCCCCAGACCAATGCTGGAAAGCAATAACAATTCCGAAACGTGCTGACTAAAACACAATGGAGAAAATGAATTTTTTCGACCGTCTATGAAAGTGTACGCAGCAAACGGAGAACGTTAAATTTAACACAAGTGGCGAGGAAATGTGGCGTGTGTAGCAACGTAAATTAACCGCCTGGGAAATGACACCCCCTCGCGAGCTACGCTAAACACTAAAGGCCAATGTTCCTGGCGCCATTATCGGCCAAATTGCGAAGGGGAGTTGGCAGTGGCAGCCATTCCGAGCATTCTGCAGCGGTGCGTGGAGAGATTCTTCGAACCCACGCCTAGAGAAACACTGTTTAGAATACTGGCGCACTTCAAGGTAATTGGCGACAAGATTAGACGGGCAAAGGTCGAAATGTTAAGAGTTTGTCAACTGAAGGTAAACAGGATGCGTTGCTATGGAGAAATAGCTGAACTTCTTTGTTGGAATTCTTTAGCACCAATCCCATGAATTCTGAAAGTGAATCATGTACGCTGCCACCCTCTGAAATAGGCAAACGTACGGTTCCGCAAGCTCCCAGGTGTTCCTGCTTGAATATATTTGTGACACCAACACCATGTCCAGGAATTAACTACAACTAGTTCTAAATGTGATTAAGACCTATGCTGATATTGAGGACTTTCTAAGTGACATAAATGGACCGTATGGATCAGTTTACAATGTCCAGAAGATAGTATAACCCAGTAGATAGGGTGATAAACTAACGAAGTTGTTGAGGTCATAAAAAGAAAGCCTTGCAGTTCTAACAGTAGCATTTCTTGTTAAACGATTTTAAAAAATCAAGCAAGAAATTTAAAGAAATTTTAATTTACCTAACTTAAAAGTTCATCACTAGTATCGATAAGTACAGAAAATATGCCTTTTCCTTATATCTCAACTTCTAGCCGCAGAATAAAGTTAGGATTGTCTAATCTTTAATTGATTCCACCATATTACCCATTTCAATTCGCGAGCTTTTTCTCATAATTGAACAAAATTATTATGGACTTTATGAGTCATTTATGTACACCGATATAATCCTTTGGAAGGGTAAAATCATCTTGAACAGGAAGTATGGCAAACCTGCAACACAAAACTGTTTCTGATATCCAATCCACTTGGATTATCAAAACAATCAGCATTCACATTCGTTTATTAACCCACCAAGAGCATTTAGCCTCTTAAGATAGCGAGACACTCTGCCTTTCAATCAATAGACTTGTTTGTAGTCCAGAATCTTCACGTCAGCCCTTTTCTAACTTACTGACGTGACTTTCTGCTCGAAGAACTCACTTTGCCGACGAGCGCGAACCGAAAAGCCTGAGTAAGGAATTCTCGCCGACTTCTTCTTACGCTATCGCTCAAAAGAGTCTTCTGTAGGCCATACACATCACAACATGTGTATTCTGAGAGATAACACGAGATAAGTTAATGATGATAAGTGGACATCGACGGCAATTAAGCAACAGAATAGGCTTAATGGATTCAGACGAAGGCATCAAAACAGCTTAATTGAACGCAGACGATATCGTATCTAACGGTGGTCGAGGCCGAATCAACTGCAGAGCTCAATCAACAGATAAAATCATCTCAATGATTTTCTCAGTTAACCCATTTAGATGACCAATCATGGTAAGAAATCGCGAGACGATGACGATCAATTTGGTGTCACTGGTCTAAACAAGAATCTACTTCATACAGCAGTAATGAATTCGGAGCAAATCAGTGCACAAATGGGAAAAATTGAGACGACCTGCCAGCGTGTGCCAAAAGCTGAGTAATCCTTTGGGAAAACGATTTAAAAAATCACCTTAAGTATCGAATACATTTAACAAACAAAAGTGCATATATTTCCAAATCAGTCATCGTATCCCTTCGATTGAGTCCATAACATGGATAGGATAGCGATCACGCCCAAATAAACAAGTTAATTCATTTAATTATGCAGTTGCTATTCGTCTTTCACTGTCGTTTAAGATGCCGAAGGGCAACAATTTAGCGATGAACGATCCATTAAGTAGATTGGAAACTTCAAGCCCTAGTCAGTGCTGCAGAGAACATCGCTGAAGGTTGCACATTTTCAACCTACGAGTATATAAGCAGAACAACGTTAGATAGGAGTTAAGTAGTAACTCAAATTGATCAAGCTGAATCCCGTCAAAGAGGAGCACGAAGAATGCATAAATAACGATAAACAGAACCATAAGAATTAACCAAGAAAAGGCCTTCGCTGTTAAAACCATAAAGAACTATAAGATGACCAAACACAAAACGAATTCAACGGATATTTTTCAAGCTATGCCTTACGGAAATATTTTCTCGTTTAGATCGCGAAGCCAACAACATAGAGGATGATAGCAAAGGAAATAACATAGTACACTTCACTTACTATTGATAAAAAATAATGATTCAAGGAATATACTTCTATCCGCTAAATTAAAGAAATTATTACAAACTAATAGCATATTTGGATTTAGCGCAATACTTGCTGTAAGGGATTATAATTTTCTTCCGTTTACCTATCTGTGGAGCGTCTCTACAATTTGCAATGCACCAAGACCCTCAAACTTTCCATGGTACATCTACATCTACATAAGTACCCTGCAAGCCGCCTTCCGGCGTGTGGCAGGGGGATGGTAATCTTCGAACAGCCTTGAAAATGAAATAAGGCTTACTAAGCTAGATGAGGAGTGATGTAACTTGCTTTTGCTTTCCTTTCTGAGCCAGAATACTACTGATTATGAATGATTAATATTTGTATAAGAGGGACAAATTCATGAAAGTTATACACAATGACACTGAAAAGGACTCCAATAAGGAGTAAAGAAAACGAATTAAGTAGCCATTATTAAGTAACACTCATATCTCAGTAGCTCTCCTATCATTACAGCCACGTAGGGGACTGAGGAAAATGACATAAAAGGTGTATTTTCCTAAATGCCGATGCAAATACAAACGACAACCCTTTCATCGGGATACAGAAGCAGAAACCATCTACAATAAAAGCAAAATTTACCCACGGAGGAGGAAAATAAAATTAGGTCGGAACAGAAAGAAAACAACTTATTCAGAAATAAATGGATTAAAGAGAGAGAATGAGGGGTGCAATTCATCTGCATTTAAACTCAGTCAATTGACGAGCAACCTATAGAATAATTCACCCGATATTGGCCTAAGATTGGCCGAGATCAGAAGTTGCCAGAAGGGACTAATATCCAATGTGAGTACCATTTCATGTTCCCGGAAAAAAAACGGAAAAAGTCACGCCTGAGCGTTTGAAATTTTCCAGGCAGAGACCGGAATATCTGCCGGTACGATGAACTGGATTCAAGAATAAAAGATCTCAAAAGGCTTTCGAGTTTGCCCAGGAAAGAGAGCAGGGTGAGAAGGCGACCCACTTCTGCTGAGAGCTCCTTTGATTTTGCTCCGATTCGACCGAAAATTCTGTAGCATGGCTACGCGAGCGAAATTCGTCCAGTGGGACGGCGTCACGTGAAAGGATTCGATCGGAAAAAGGGAGATCGTGGCACAGATCGGATGAGAAGCAACTCACGCAATCTATGCGACACACCATTTTACCGAGTGGAAGATAGCGATGATTTCTCACCCAAGGACAAAACCGGTTCCGTGGTCACCTCGCTGTTATACAGCCCCTAGCTCGCGAAGATACATTCGAACCCGATGCTTGCTTTCTCTTATCCGTTAAAGATATCAGAGACGACATTTCCGGCGTTGTGCTCTTATCGTAAATACAAAATTCAAACACTGCCACGATCCGGTTAAGTCAGGACTAGAGCATCCTTTCTATAACCATTATTCGTATGTATTTATGGGTATCCTAAGCAATTATACCACCTATTTTTAATACTTCGCTTTAGTTACGGTTTATAATTATCAATAAACTTTCAATTGACAGTTAGCAGGCTGGGATATATTTCAATTTGGATACAGCATTTTCATTGGCTACTGAGATGTTTCTCCATGAATCTTCTCCGCTGTTCCGTATTATTCGGTCAAAAACGACGCAAGAATATGGAAGGAGAATTTCGTAACATTAGAATACATCTGTTGCCAAGATACCAAAGCCACTTGAAAATAAATGAGGTTATATAAAAAAATCGTTAATTCAACGATTTTTTGAAATTCAATTTTCTGTTCTGTTCAAAGAGTTATATTTTTTGTAAATCCTTAGCAAATATAAATATATCACATGATACAATAATATCTCATAGCAAATAGTAATCTCATAGCAAATAATAAAATGCCACTATATATTTTTGAAGTGTTTTATATTAATCTAAAAATAGGATAAAATCCTGCTTCACATAACTTCTAATTTTTATATAAAATAGAGGTTATGTAAATATCTCACCGACAGAAATAAATAATATTCTTAAGATATTGCCTATCAATCTAATTTGATATTCTCATCACACTTAATAACTTAACAGGAAACCCAATACATTTACTAGTTCATAAGAACGATGGGGCAAATTCGTTTTCAGCGGATAATCAAACACATAATGACACAAAAAATAAAACATAGCACTTTATTCATATTATAATACTACACAAAAATAGGATACGTGCAATAGATTTCATAGAGAAAAAGGAAAGACTTCGTATTCTTCCACACAATATTGTGTGGAAAAATACGAAGTCTTTCCTTTTTCTCTAGATGGCTTTCCACGAAGTACGGCCAGAAGTTATTTATAAGATTTCATAGAATTTTACTTTTACTCACTTAAATTTTTCTAAAGGATTCGGAGGAAATACCGCATGATTATGTACTTGAACTCCATGATTAATTTCTATCGAGTACACGAACTATGAACTTTTGAACCAGTTTTTTCCTTCCATTCTAATTTTTTTTGCGACAATCTTACAACCAATTAATCTTCTTCCATTCATAATTACGGTCAGTAACTCAGGGGAGCTAGGTAGCCATCAGATACTTAAATATTAAAGACTCTAAACTTGTCTTTTTGCAACATATAGGGCCCTGGGTAAAGTGCTGCACTTAAAACTCTAAAGTACTCTAGCAGAGAAGACCACGCGCCCCGCATCGTTTACTGTATAACGATTCTAAGGCACTTACAAACAACTGCCACGACTGCTGACGTAAAGGGCGGTTTATCTTCGACGATATTTACTAAGTCAATAAATTACTCTCCTAAGTGGCTGTGGATGCAAAGCATTTCATAACCTCATCATAGCAGGTCAAGCAAATGCCGTAAACATACGGATATGAATGCGCTCTTCACGTGATAAAAGTAAATCCATGGAAACGAATGTAAACAAGCTGTTTTCCTAGCACGGGCATAAATCAGAATGCTTAAACTAACTGATAAGAGAGACCAGTCGTGATTCTTTCATTTCAATCATTTCCTTTGATTGATTCGTTCTTATCTCAAAAGGAGATAAAGAACTTTCTCGCCAGGAGAAGATAAATTTAAACGCATTTTTCTTGGTTGAAAATATCGCTACTATTTACTTGAGATAAATTTCCACACAAAAAACTGGAGATGAAGTGGACAGATTACGTTATTATCTAGCAAGGAAATACCTTTCCACATTTATATTGACGGACAAATCCGTATCCGTATATATGAAAATAATATTAGTAACTGTATTTATAATAATGTTTATTGATACAATTGGTTTTCATAATACAGTCATTCGTGAATGTTTTCACATTGCTATAGTTCTGCAGTAGTTTTGTTAATAGTGCTTCGACAGCTTTGGTCATTTCGCACGTAGACCCCCACCGGGAATCGAACCCGCATCCGCTTTCGCCGAAGTCGAACGCGTTGTCCACATGGCTATCCGGGTGCCACCACACTGCTATAGCAGTGCAATTTTTAGCATCTAATCGACCGCCCAAAAATTTAAATCACCAACTAGTTGGCGATATGGACCACTTTGGCGATCAAATGTCGAAATTAAATACAGCAAGGTTGATAACCACAACTACATGGGAGGAAAGAATTTCATCTGCGATTCAACTGGACAGGTAATAAAAAACAGATTCGACTTCCAGAACAAGTAATTTTTAAAAAATTGATAGATGCAAACGTAAATAAAATATAATGAAGAAAGAAGAACATTTAAATGACGAGGAACAAATTATTTGGCACACACTTACAGGGAAAACATCTTTCCCATGCTTATTCTAACACTATAACCTACTTCCCTTCTTGTTTACGGAATTTCGTAATTCGAATGCTTCGCCAGTCGCGCTTCAACGGGCGCCACCCTGGTTTCCATCAGTGCTAGCGAAGTTTCCCTTTAATCTGACAAGATACGGGGCGTCGCAACCCTTAAGAAAAAAAAAGACTTAAGAGGATCTTCTCCAGTCAGTCGTAAAGACTCGAGAGACTACACAGCTTGGTGGAACCGTATGAGAAGCAATCTGCAGGAAAAAAATTGGAAAAACAAAAACACCGCCGGACTTGCTAGCGCAGCAGACTTATAGCCTTTGTGGAGACAGGAAGACACGAGGAAAACGTCCTCCTTACGGCTATAATTCATCTGCAAAGTAACCTCTCATAAAAGCCAACCTTGGTCTGATTAATGCGACATCCTCGAGGCAATAGCGAATTCATTGGGATCCGCAAGCGGTCTGCCGCACACACTAACGCTTGGGCCAGGAATCCCTGGCCATGGCATTAATTCTTGCTGAGTTAACTTGGTAACATATCCACATCTGACCTTCTTCTTAAGTTAAGACAGAGATTGGGAAAGATAAGTTGAAAAGTCAGAATTAGTTTATCTCTCGGTATGTCTGCCGTACCGCATCGGCCAACCTCGGTAGCTTAGGGTTTAGCTTCGTGGCTAAGCTCCGCTTAGAATCTTAGGATCGAATTCCTGTCAGAATATGGATATTAGGGGAGTTGTTTGCCTTCAATGCGATGATTAACGATGGACGGTAGCTGGCCATGGGTAATTAATTGACAACATTACACCCAACAATCTCCCCTGAATTTTACTACGGCACTTACACCCCGATAGATGCTATGCTTCCCCATCTCAGCTAGAAAACCGTGCCTTCGTTGTATTTTCTATCATTTAACTTTCTTCTAGAAATCAGATCTTCTATCATCATCTAACATTCAGATCTTACTGTCTCAGATGATGTTTCAATCAAGCCATATTTTCTTCTTGTAATACCGATTGCTACAAAGGCTGGCAAATACTCAACATCACCTATTGATTCGTTAATTTTGAAGCGAAAAATACTTATTCCATCATTAGCTAAGAATATCGGAATAGATTCACCTTGAATTGGGGCTTGTTGAGTTTCTAAAGATAGCTTGATTTCGGACCAGATATCCTCGTGTCGGATAACCATCAGCAATATTATGGATCGAGATCTAGCTGCAACATGGTATTCCACCCGATTCAACGCAACAATATTCACACACAAGCATTTACATACATTGCCTTGACAACTATAAAACTGTTACGGCTTTCAACTTCTTTCAACCCGCGATTCACCGAGTCTTCCGCTCGTTGCAAGGTTTGGAAGGCATACGCAAGCAAACATAACCTTGACAAGTACAAATTTATTAATCAACGAAACACGTTAGCTTATGCACTCTCAGATAGTTTGAGTGACTAGCCTATGAACTTTTTGGAACCAAATCCATCTTTAAGCGCACATCCAACCGGTTTTGATATTACAAACTCGACTAATATTGAAGCCTTCCAAACTTGGTAACGCCGTCCACGCCTCAGCCAGACGTCCGAGACGAAGTCGGTAATGACGCGTACCTTGTAATCACCGATGATAGATCTCCGTTCACCGTAAACAGCAAATTTTCTTTCAAGGCAAAGCCCATCTCATTCACTTCGCCTGTCACGATCGCTTTAAACAAAACCCCATTTAGCCCCATTCGAGCGGAAAAGGAATGCCCTCCATGGACATCTATTGCGCTCCTCTAATGATATTAATGTTCCCACGAATCAATATACTCCGATGACTCGACGTAAGGCGAATCATTCCCGGCACGACCCAAATCACGAGTTCTTGCCGACGGTTGTTTTTGTTGTATGTAATGTCGCTCGAGACGTGCCTCTAGTAAACACTTAAGATGATATGCAAGGCACCGGAATGCTGTCCTCCGACGATTCCAATTCCGAGCACGAACCATATGAAACCCACTTTCCCCTCTGTGATAAAATACGGCGGCATCCAGACCGACTCTCTTCGCTCTGCGTTTCAACGCGGAGAGAATAGCTGGTGAAACAAGGCTCGCAAAGAAGAAACGATAGCCTTAATTAGTCTTGAAAATCAATGAGACTTCTCATTTCTCTGATGGCATGAGTTCATCGAATGACTATTCGTGAAAGGAAAACCGAGTTGCGCAAGAATTAAAATGAGAACTGCTGAGGAAAGAAGCCAAGAGGGAGAGAGGTCATCCATGTGTTTACGATGATCAAAGGCCTAATTGTAGCATAGCATTTTCTTAGTACGTTATGAGTAGGAATTATTCATGAACTACATCACATGCATTTATATATCCAAGGTAAATGTTGCTATGCTGTGATAACGATCTCTGGCCGATGATGGAATAAACTAAACGGAAATGCGAGACATCAAATAGATAATATTTTTCGCTAGGTATCCGATGATTACGACGGCAGCTACTACTGGTGTCATGCTGAATCTCTAGAAGGTAACATCCAGCCATTTA
Source organism: Ladona fulva (assembly GCA_000376725.2). Classification (NCBI taxonomy): domain Eukaryota; kingdom Metazoa; phylum Arthropoda; class Insecta; order Odonata; family Libellulidae; genus Ladona; species Ladona fulva. The sequence continues at coordinate 56,158 of KZ308685.1, read as the reverse complement.
TCAAACCTCATCAACAATAAAAACAACAATAATAATAAAAAGATTATTATGTTACATGAAAATAAGTTTATATTATATAATTGGAAAAGGATGATCATCTTACACAATAACTTTTTGACCTCTAACTCAAAAATGAGATCAAGAATAACGGTTCGGTCAATCGTAACCAAGACAACACCCCAACCAACAATGGACAAGGTATCCGCATGAGAAACACAATGAAACTCAGAAAACAGAAAACATTTATCACTTTCATATTCCCATTTGCATACAAGTTGCTGAAATTGATCGTAATATATTACAGTAATTTATTCCCAGTAATGAGTCGATGAAATGTATACCACATCGAAATTTATGTCGTTTATGTATTTCGTTGATCCTACTCCCAATTTACAATCATTATTCCATAGGCATAATTGATATGAAGGCCCAGAATTTCACTTGGCCTCAAAGGTTTTCGGTACAAATTTGATCACGCAAAACCTGTATCTCGAGTTTCCCGATTCGATATATTGTAAATCGATAACCAGGTAAATAAAACTGTAAACGTAAAGGTGGGAAATTTTGGCATAACAGGGGTCGAGACTGAAATCTAACCTGAGCCAAACGGCAGCAAGGTTCATTTCAAGAGAGTAAAATATTGGGTTTAAATATGTCGTGAACGACGAAAGTTACAAAATTAACAAATAGAGCTCAAAATTGGAAACCAGAAAAAACGTTAGATAGTGTTTTAGCATAGCTTTAGAAATGGTTGGTATTGTGCAATCTTGCCAACATCACCAATTGGGTCCACTTCCACGGTTCACTCCACCAAGCATTTCTTCGATAGAAAACCTTCCTGAATACGTAATTCTGGTGGCCATTAGCAGGATTTCGGGTCCAAACCGCACCGCTGAACGCGAACTAAAGAACGGCAAGATAACGGATCGACAACGGGAGGGGTCAGTATTTTCATCAAATCCAACACGAGAGATTTGGCTTCGTTCGGTAGTCCAAAGCGTTTCAAAAGCGAGCTAAAGATACATAACCTGCGTTAAACCCGGAATCCCATACGTGAAATGGGGGAGTTGATTTATAAGGGGCAAGCGAGGGGAGGTTGGGAAATTGTGCACGTCACGTCGGCGTGAGGAGCGACTGCCAAGTGGTGTAGGGCGGAGGGAAGAAATGGCGGCGAGGCGTAGCACGGTGCAAGGAACTTTCTCCTTCGATTTTGAGGTAATGGATGGAAGCGGAGACCAAATGAAAACCGGGCAAAATTTATACGCTAAATGGAAAGAGAACGAGCGGTATTTCGACACAAAAGCGGCGCAGGCATTTCTAATCAGGTCAGCGGTCGGCCGAATCGATGTTCCTCTTTTTGCCCTCTTCGTACTCTCGCACTGCCTTTATCCCTCTATTCCGAAACCACTGCCATATTGGCAGTAATTTTCGCTTAAGTGTCCTAAATAATGAATACATTGGGATGGGAAATACAATGCATGTCCATCCAATTAAGACGATGAAGTATGCATGACGAACGAAAAGATAAGCATGCTTCTACTCGCCGGAGGGATTCTAAATTATTGTATCAATTGATTATTGCCTTATTTTATTATTTAGATACAATAATTGTTACATTTATTACTTAGATACAATAATTGTACATTAAACAACGAAGCAAGAAAGGTACAGGGAAGTAGTAACCACTGATCAACGGATAGTTACGCTTACAATTGATTGTTGTCTACCTTGATTAACTAACAGTGATATTACCGGCGTTCAAAACAATTATCCAGGATGATTGCTCAAGATTTAGGTGGGTTAGATTTACATCTACACGGACGAGAAGTTTCATACACGGGGTTAACCTCCAAAGTTAAATTCCTAGTTTATAGTTGATTTGCTTAGAAAAATGGTGCTATTTAAACTATCGTTGTCATAGTTTCGTAGAATGTAAGTTACCAATAACCAATACCAATAAATAGATACGTTTAACATGGGTCCAAAATAAAATAAAATCCTGAAGTCACACTGGTAGATCTAAAACTTCTTTTTCTAGACCAAGTACCCTGCAGTGAAGATAGAGGCTAAGAACTGGATAGGATCGGTTGATGAAGCCTACAGCAACAATGAACGGGGTTCAACGCACTTTTTAAGCAAATAATATGATCCGCTTTGAATAAACAAACATAACAAGGTAGTATATTTGCAAGTCGTGAGCTATTTCCAGGCATAAAAACAACATATGAACACATAAAGCACGAAATCAGCTTTCCACAGACATGCGTACGCCAAAAACGGGTTGGAGAATGCAATAAAAGCTCACAATGAGACAGAATTTAGCAATCTGAGTCATCAGGCATCGCAGAACAGTGACAAACAGAAACGAAAGTACTTTCGAAATCGATAATAAGTGCAATTCCTCAAGAATATAATTTTGACTTTTATAAACTTTCCTTTACCAAGTTTATAAAATGGAATGCCTTTTGAAGAATTCGCGCAGGTTATTTGGGATCAAGGAAATAAACTATTATTACAGGAAAATCTTCATCATAACTTCTAACTCGAAGACTTCAAGCACGGTAAAGGCAAAGAAATTTCGTGCACTCATAATTGGTTTTCAACGTAAGATTGCAAGGTTACGATTTCGCAAAATACAAGGCGGTTCAACGTTGAGTTGCGATCATAAATTCTGTGAATAAAACTAACATTTTCTGTTGAGCAGAGGTTGAATGAGAAGCCCTAATACCGGGAAAGCAGAAGAATGAGGAAGCATTCCAATTACCATAAATTTCCGAGTGAATTCTGAGGGGAAAATTATTAATTTCCCACGACTGCGTGATTTTTTTAGATTTTTTCTTCAGATAATTTTCTGCTGCGCGAAAGTGTCGAGAAAAACATAAAAACAAAGACTGCAGGGCAAATGAAACTACTTTTTTTAGTCACGCCCATGAGAAAAACGAGAAGAACAAACTCCCCGTAGCTCGCATATTTCGTTCGCCTATCGAAACAAACTTGGGTTGTTGCATCAGCTATCAAACATCGCAAGAACAAAGTTCAAACAAAACGACCAAACAAACTCCAGGAAATGAGATAAGAGCTATAGGGAGTCGTCCGAATCTTAGATTCCTTGTAAATGAAGGAGTCTCTACTCGAGCCAAGTCGTGCATTATTGCATCGCAAAATCGTGTCGCCATTTACGACTGAGTCAGATGCCGACCGACCGAATCAATTGGGATGTTTCAGCAGTTTTCTTCGGTTCAGCAAACGGAGCTTTTCGAAAGTATTGATTTCCAGGTTCTCTCTGTCGAGGACCACGACTCCCAAGAACGAAAGCCAATTTCCCTGAGAATGCTTTTAACGAATTCCAGCAGAAAATGACGGCAGAGTAAATAAAACGTGACGAGTACTTATGACAGGAAGTTTAGAGGCGAGGATTTCTCCATTCTTGCTTCGTTAATGAGCCGCGACCGACAAAAAATCGCCTACACGGTAACTTTTGGGGAAACGCGTAACAGCCCAAAGCAAGAGAAATTGAGTCGCGAAATTATGTCGAACGATTACGATGCAATCAATGTTGCTGTTCTGGATACATATTCTGAGGATTTTTTCCGGAATCTTAACCTATAATTTGTTACCGAATATTAATTCGTACAAGATCAATTTTTCACCTTCCAACTCAGAGGATTTTTCCCGCAACGTGGCTTTTGCTTTATCGACCTTAATTGGTTAGGATTTACTCACACCCTAATCTTTCTCATGAAATCAGTAAAATATAAATCCGACATACGAGATGAAATAGAAGAGGCCCACTCGGACCTAACCTTATTGAATAAAGGGTTAATCAAGTTCCTTACGAAGAAATTTCTTAGAATAATTGGTTCGTATGAGATGCGTGTTTTTAAACAGAAAGTGCCACAATTCGTAATTCACCTATATTGGTTTGGAGGAGAGGCGCAACGGAAAATCTTACTCATCGGGATTGTAATTACAACATAAAAAAGGAAGACATTGATTAATAAAATCCGAATAGGCTTTTGTTTTTGCAAAATAATAACTTAAAAGTTATGCAACCGCGATATGAACAGCTATCACCATACAGATGGCGACATTTTCCATACATGAAAGTAATTTCTCCCATTTTTTCGACAAATGAAATACTAACCATTAAATTTCATCATCTAGCATTTCAGTCATTCTTTACATTCATCGGTAACATAAAGGCCACTGAGTTGAACGGTCGGACACACCTATTTTAGAGCAAGGAATATACGAGAATCTTCTCTTATAATCCGCGTCACACAAACTTGCTGCGTCCGTTGTGAGAAGTGAAAATATGGACAATAGAGGCGTTACGCATCGATGACTTCTCATGGGGAATAAATAATATTTTATTCAAAAATTCTGTAACTTGTGTCGGCAAAATTTGCTTTAATCACTAATTAATTCCCGTTATCGAAAAAAAGATCATATTATAATTTTCCCCAGACCCTAAAGCCGCCAATGACAGAGGCAAAAGATAAGTTAACTTATTTTAAAATAAGTTAACTTATCTTTTGGCTCTGTCTTTGCCAAAATTGCCTCAAAAGCAATCATGAGGTGAAGGCGATGCATTCATCATTTTCGACCATATCTGCTACTTTATGGAGCTTTTACTCGCTTCCGTTGCAAGTCGGGGAATTGGCAAGGTTTTCTTCGTTTCGCATGAATCGCAATGGAAACATACTTCCATTACGGCACGTTTATTTGATATATTGCGCGCTTTGCTAATTATGAATTGAAGCGAGATAACATAAATTATTCACACCCGCTGAGATCAGCGGAATTTAGCGCCTAATATCTATGCATTTAATAAATGGAAACTTGCATAGGAACGTAAACTGCGGACATCCTCTCAGTTGGTCTTTAATAAATGGAGCCAAACTTATGGAATGTGAGCAGAAGCGTAGCATACAATAGATGTAACTGAAAATAATACTCTAGGAAAGGGCTAAAGGTAAGTTTTTCCAAGAAAGGTAGCTTTTTATTCGTTAGTTTAAGCAGAAAATTCAGGAACCATTCACTTCATACTTTCCTTTTTTGAACTCCGTTAGGTTCGGCTATCGAGAACATTTCACCAAATCACTAATGAACCAACCACACGCTGAATAACAATTCCTTAAGCACTCCGCAACATCTAAATACAAAGATAAACACGTCGGCCAGACTCGCTCAACACACTGTGCGATACATCGATGGCTCTTTATTCAGCGAACGCCCATGTCACCCCATCAAATCCCCAACACGTGATCGATTCACCGCTACACATATCCGGCCCTTTGAAAGGGCTAAATATACCTTAAGACGAGTCGTGACTCGAGTATTAATGCGTACAACTACAATGGGAGGGAAATGCCAACTTCGGTAAGCGACGGAAGCTTGGGACCATCCAGAGGGTCTTCAAACGGCCATTAAAATGTTTTGAAACTTGGACGGAGAGCCGAAAAATAAAATTGGGGAAGCGTTAATTACCTGTCGAGGACTAACGGTAGAGGGGCGGGCGGGGGAGAAGGGTTGTAAACAGAGTTGCCAACTTTCCCGGATTTTGACAATCTCACGACTGCTGGTGCTTTTCTCATCGCGGATTATAATAAAACGTCATTTTGTAGTGTAACACGCTATTGCTGGAGAGATACTGACTAATCAGCATTCAGGTCTTACACCTATTCCGACGGTCAATCTTTTTGTTTATCAGAGAGACTTTGTTGCCGTGACAACCCTACAATCTAATCATAAACGGGTTAAATAGAACATTAGAACCTTTACGAAACACATTAAAATATACAAAGCCACAGCATGCGAGGAAGATAAATATCAAAATTAGAAAAGTAGATTTTTCGTGATAATCATATGAAGTGCCCGAGATTATTACATGTACTCGTAGTTTGAACACGAAAGTAAAATAGATATATTTTTGGTCATAACACTACGGATATTATTTTGTCGACGATCGAATGATCTATTTTGATAATTAAGAAACAATGGATTCCGGATAACCCTGGCAGGCAGGTTTATGCCAAATGAATAATGTATATGAAAACATAACAGGATGTTTAATAATCAAATCTGGTTACACATAAACCCAAACATTAATATAGAAATGAAGTTAGAATAAACACCAGTTTTATATATTTGCTCAGAGGTTGTTATTCTGAATGGTAGTTGGATCTTTTCATTAAGGGTTTGGTTAGGGGATGAAGTTTAAAGGCAAGATAAGGAGTGCGGTAGTTTACCGTAACAATGTTTTAGTCTAATTAATCTTCGCTAGTGACATTTGGTGGAATCCTTAATATAGATGTAGAAATAAATGATAATAATGGAATAGTAAAAGTTATTAGCACTTATTTCCATATTGATAATGTTTTAATCGATTCAACAGAGCCAGGGCATGCGTAGAAACCATTTTCACTGATTTCAATGGCAGGCAAACTGATGGAGCGAATACGTTGCTAAGTAGTGAAACTACGTACACAGGAAATCAATTCCCACTAATTGGATATCCTTAGCGACGATGTTTAAATGAGGACAAATACATACACGCTTGGACGGACACCTCTTCAGCTCCCCCCGGATAATCGAGAGGTTATTATGCAGCAACTTGGTTTGGCCTTCCGAAACCTCCCGCATTGTCTCCCGGGATGGACAACTGCCGGAATCGACTCTTAAAGAGCTGGCAACAATAGTGGTAAGACAGATGGGCAGGGGTGGGGGCAGAGCCGTGAGGAATGGCTGTCGAGCACGATGGGGATTCCGAGATCGCCGCGAAATTGGAAGGATGAGTGTGAGTGGGGGCGGTCGTTGACCTTCAATGCGCGGGGGCAGGGAAGGGGGCGCCCGAGGCAAGCGGACACCTGCTCTCCACTCCACCGCCCCCGGCACAACCGCTGCCCCCACCTGCCCCCACACCCTACCCCTTTCTCACCTTTTATACGCCTCATTGTTGGCGGAGCATCTCGCGGTTCTTTTGTTCACGCCAAGTATTTTTCGCCCGCGATTATCGACATCTCCTTTCGTCGCGGAAAGATCGGCGCCTGCGAAAGAAAAAAAAAGCCTTTTCCGGTCGATTCACTTTGGCCGATTGCCACCGGGGAGATATTACGTTCTGTCCTTCCGCTGAAATACGCGACGTGAGAAACTGTTCGCGACACGCGTGGGCGCCTCTTTGCAACTCGAGAGCGCCGGACCTTCATCACTTTTTAGATTCTGGGAATGAGAAAATGAGGTTTTTCCTGCGTTAGTTTTCTCTTTCGAGATTGACGCGGAAAAACAAGTCTGGTAAACCACGAAGGACGATGCGGCAAAGTGGCGACTTCTTATCTTCACTGCTGATCTCTGTTAACTGGTAGCTTCAATAACAGATCTTCGTGAATAATTATTTCATAAACAGAAATAATAGATACTTCGCATTCCAAAGCTTCAAACACCAAACGGGTAAAAGGTCTCCAACTGTGCGTGCGAATCGATTTGTCTAGAAATAAGTTAATCTTAAGTTTCGGTTCAATAAAATAATCAAATTAAACTTGAAAGGTTTAAAATAAGTAACGCATAGTAAATCATTAGAACCGACGCATTTTAAGGTCAGAGTATATCATTTCAGTCGAAAAGTATTTAAAGAGAAAAATGTTGGGAGCAAGGTATTCCATTACATGGTATACCTGTTGAATTTAACGAACTAAGGGATTAAAAAAAAAATATGAAGTCTTTTTCTAAAATTTTTCGCTGTCACAATAAATCTAATACTTAAAAGCCGTTTCAGTATTTCATCTTTCTGGGACAACTCATAAAGCGCCTTTGCACAAAGACACGCGTCTTATCTCATGATCACTTAATATTAACGCCCACAATAATAAATCACGCGGCACGCTTTCTAATAACACGAAACATTCAAGAAAATGTTTCACACTCACAACCAAATCTTGTGTCTATACTGTGATGTAGGATGGGAGTTTCAAAGATATCTGCTGAACCACCACGTTAATCGTGAACTAGTTTCTTGTTTTAACATTTTAGTGCACGTTGTAATGATAGTTGTGAAAGGTATGTCAACTATCGATAGCTCTACTTCTGTTACTACCCATTCACGATTTTTTTTATTAACTATGCATAATCACATTCTGTCAGAGCAAGTCTGTCGACAGAATGTATGTACAGCAAATGGAAAAAAAATACATAGAAAATAATAATTTAATAATAATAATAATTTATTAATCACATACAGGTTAAAAATGAACCAATTACTTGAGTCATTTTCATTGGAGTTTAAGAACTTTACGTGGTGAATATGATACTATTCTATGCACCCTAACCTCATGCTTTAGTTGGCGATTCAATACATGAATTACAAAAATCCGAGCATTAACCTACAAAAAAAGGCAACGTAAACAAAAGACCCACTTACTACGGCGTCTAACCCAACTGCTGCCGATCAACACTCCTTCTTTTATAAATATAGCATTTGTATTTACAGCAGAACACGCAAATAACATTAGACCTCTATACACGGAGACGGGATGAAAATAACCTTCCCTTATACAAAAACAAATATCTTCCTGTGATTCATTCTTTTAATGGATCCAAGCGTGTTTTCCCATTGCGAATCCTATGAAAGCATTATCCCGTTGAGAAATCCATTTCCAAAGCACCTTGCGGATATCCTCAAGCTACCAGCAGGCCCTTCGCGTTTACCACGTTTTCAAATTTATCATCCACCTTTGAGAATGGTTGGAAAGGAAGAATCTGCTTCGAGTTCCGAAATTAAGTCATTCCTTACTTTCTCCTATCTCAGATCTTGGATTGGCGTGAAAGTATATTCCCACGAATGATTCCAATTGGAGCAGAATTAAAATAATTACTCCGCGAATCGCGTTGTGTAAGTCATTACTCCGAAAGGATGAAAAGGAAGCGAGTCAGAAACAGTGTGCTTAAATACTCATCATAAAAAATTCTAGAATATTAGGTCTAATGCTGAGAAATTAAGAATAGAAATAGTAAGCCACAGAAAGTAGGGAAAACGCATCCGAGTCGCTGGCGATACATCCCAAGAGATTGCGCAACGTAAAATACTAGACGAGATAGATGGTTGAAACGCCGCGGGGAAAATAGAGCAAGGGAAATGGAGAAAGCTGACGATCCATTTTTCATGCGATGCTCACACACTCCACGTTACTGCACCATCCTCAACTTAATCGACCTTCTGCCCAACATTCAACCATTAATTATTGGCCTTGCGAGCCGCTCTATCCCGAGAATAGCACCGTAGAACAAACAGAGCCTTAATTCTAGGAAATAGAACAGTAAGATTGTAAGTGAACAGTGCAAAAGCATTGAAAACCGATCCTGTTATTAGTAGAGCTGGAACTCACCAGCGGTTTTCTTATAAAATGCTATTATCTTCACTTAAAGTAAACAAATTTTCTACAAATAACAATGATATCTAAGAGGGAAATTACCTACACGAACGATCGGAAACAACTCGACCCATGGAATTTAGAAGGTGACAGATAAACTGATCTCTTATTTACTAATCTTAGACAAGGAGTGCACAAAGAAAATCCAATGAACGTCATCCAAACTTTAAGGCCACTAAGAGAGAATATTATCGTGTCTCCTGGCAACAGGCACTATACACAAGTAAACCTTTAGATTACTAGAAATGACACTGAGCTAAGTACGTAACAATAAACAAAGCAGCAATAAAGCCTAATTCGGAAATAAGCCCTTCATAGAGGCAACTAGTTATTATTGCATCCGAGCTTCCCTATTTTTGAAGCCAGAATTGAAGACTTTCGAACGGGTTAGCTATTGACAGACTCTTTCTGAAGAATTCAGCAAACGATGCTCTTATACAAACATAGAAATGGTTCCTTAAATAGCAATCATAGAATCCACAGTGAAAACACTCTCAAGAAAACAGTTCTAAGGTATTCATCCCATCAATTGCAGTCTGAGTACACATTTACCTTGGAATCTTCGATGCGACACTCTTCCTTGCTCCAATGAAGAGATTTAGCAGCGATGCAATGTGAATGACCCTCTCGGAGATAAATAAAACTCGCGATAACACTCGTGTTTCCTTTGCGTTGGGTTCTTAACGATGCTTCGAATGAGCGATTAAGTTTAAGGATCCAGACGGTCACGCAAACGGAAATTCAAAAGGAGAATTTTGAATGAGGAAGCGCACGCTGCTGGAGGAGGTGTTGCGTGCACGACGGAGAGATCGAAAGAAGCAAATAGTAGATAACAGGTTCGGCACTAAATTATTAATATACGCACTTAATAAATACTGGCAACGGTTACGAGTTATTCGACGTGTGAATTGGACAACTGTTCATATTTCGAACAGAAAGTAATTTCTCAGCTATATAACGAACATGTGCCTCTGCAAGCGAGGTAGCTAGTTCTCTAACAATGGGCAATTTACGTATACAGAATAGATATGACTAGCTAACGAGCGAGGAAATGGATTGCGATCAATGTGGTTACCGTGCAAGCGCTCCAACCCCAAGGTTCAAATTCCGGTTAATCGGATTTTTTCTGTTGGGGAATGTTTGTGTGTATTCGTCCTTTGTTATTGTTTGAAGCTCACCACTGTAATGGTCCAGTACATCGATGTTTGTTGGAGCATTGGGTAATAAATAAAAAAAATCTTCCAGGAATTGTTCATCCCTAGTTTTTTCGAGGGTCGGATCTAAGCCATAAACGAGGACGCAAAGCTAAGTGACGCTTAGAGTATGTTATACTTAGCAAATGGTGCAGAAAGGATAGAAGAACCAAGTATAGGCACAATTCATTCCAGAAATTTTTAAGTACCGATTTGCATGACGAAATACGCGATATCGTGATTCCCGTTCTCAGCGAGCGCTATTTCCGAAACAGGATGACAAAGGGATTTCGCGTGATTATAGAGAGAACGGATAGCTATTACTAGTCTCTATTTCCTGATAGCATTAGGAATACCAATCATGTAGCTTATTAATAGGTTCGGTGTTTTCACATCCCCTGCCATACTCCATACGGCGGCTTGCGGGGTACTAATGTAAATGTAAAGCTACGGGGATACCTCCCAATGATTTTACTTTCAGGATGCTGAACTGAATGCTACGAAAACTTATTTATATGTTTACTGGGTGGTTCTTACGTGGACATGTTCTACTGGAAGCATTTTGGCTAAGCGAGAATAGCAAAAGCAAACAACCTCACTCCTCATCTTACCTAGTAAGCCCGTTTCCCTCCCCAAAGCTTTTGGCATCTAATGGAAAAGGGTTTACATGCTCTAACCGGCTTCGGGGGCCAATACTGAGCTGAAAATTTTGAGTAGTTTCAAAAAATGATGCGATGGGGTTGATGGCTGGAAACCGTGGAGATCGCGCAAAGCGCTACTTTTAAAAGTAAAACGGCCATCAAAGCCGCAACTGCATAGCGCCTTAACCTAGAAAACGACATCGAATTGAAGCGACTGCTGCACACGGCGAAAGAGACCGCGGAGGAATCGGGTTCCCCTTCGGCATAATAACCGCTCCCACGGCGAAACGGCAACAGCGCACCGCCGAGAGATCCGACAGTCTCCCCCACTTAATATGCATCGGATTTGGTGCGCTTCATCTCCGCTCGTCATTTCGCGTGCTCGGCTGATGGCAGGAGACGCTCCACAGATATTTCCCCCGGAGAAAGCGACGACCCACATACACAGCTGACGGGCACAAAAAGAACCACAAAAAAAGGCACCACCTCTCCGTAAACACTCCCGGACCATCTTTCACACCCACGTCTTCCCAGCGATCTCAGCGCCCCTACAGGCAGCCCGGGCTAATAATAAAGCCCCTCCACCGCATTCCAGACTCCCTCGAATTAGGTCCCGACCATAATCTTCGGCGACCACCGATAGCTAGGGGGCCACCTTGAAAGGATCCCTCCCCCAAAGGCAAACACGGAGAGGAACATTGGCCTGAAAAACCATTCCCTCGTCGGTCGGGGTGAAAGGGACTGACTCGCCAGAACATGCACCTGTGAGCTTCCCTCCGGTGTTGCCGCATCTGTGGGGCGCTGTTGCATTTCGAGTCGGAAGAGATGTTCCAGCGCTAAATCATCTCGCTTGTCTTCTGGCGAAACTACCCTTTCTCCGAAGCCACGCGTGGAAGAAGACTTGCAGTGAAACTGCTCGACCACTTAGAGCGTGTGGCAGAATATACGCGGCTCATTCTCGACGCTGTTAGCGAATACACAAAAAACACGGCCACTTCGGAATGGCACAAAGAAACAATTTCGCTCGCCCTCGACTTTCAGCGGGACTTTGTAAGGGTTTCTGCCGTTGAGTCATGAGAGCTGCGGGATTAGTAACTAAGGAACGGCTACCATGAATTGATGACTGATGCAAAATATTTACGCGCCATGCTAAGGTGCATCTAAGGATCATCTTAGGATAATCGTCAAACTAACTTTATGTAGGGACAGAGAAAAGTCGAACTTATACAAACCACACGATTTAGAAGTTTACCCCGCGAGCCGCCGATTGGCGTATGGCAGGAGGTGTATCAACACCAAATATTCGTACCTAATCTATCCTGTTAGCCTCTCTAATGCTCCGTGGAAAAACGACGAGAAATAGCTATCTGTTCTAGCGATTATCTCCTTATATCCATCATTTGGTCGACGCCTCTCGCAGATCGCGCTTGTTTTGTGCTGGAATTATGACGTCTTCGACCTCGTCTGAAAATTTTGGGCTAATGAATTTTTCGAAAAGCTTCCGTTGGTAGTCTGATCTTCTCTCTTGTGGTGAACTCCACCCGAGGGATTTTATCATAACCGTAACGCTGCTGTCGAATCTGAAATCTCCACTAACGAAACGTGCCGCTCTACGTCGCACAATCTCCAAATCTTATTTATTATGAAACAACTTTCATCTCACATAGCCATTCTCAGGTCATCGAAACCATTGTCGTTTCATAATAAATCGTGTGGTTTGCAGAGCATTAGAGATGCGAACAGGATGGATTAGATTAGGTCTTTGGCGTTGATACAACCCCTGCCATACGCCACTGGCGGCTTGCGGGGTAGGGATTTAAATTTGTCCCTGATGGAGACTTACCACAAAGTCACGGCCCAAGTAGTCCATTCTATAACTTTATACATCAAAGCGAAAAAATGTTTGTCGAATTTTACTTCTGTCCTTGGAATGTGAAGTTACTGAAAGTTTTGGCTGTCGCTATTGATTAAAAACTGAGTAAAATAAAAGATTGGAAACGCGTAATTTACAGTTTTCTTTAAAAGAAAAAAAAACTCATGAAATAAAGAGTTGAAAAGTCAATAAAAAACTGCAATTTCAACAAGGGCGAATACAAAATGAAGGTTAAGTACTAGTAAATTTCTCCTACGATAAGGTTTAATTTCAACATTTCCCCACCTCTCTTCCCAAATTGAGAAACACTGCAGAAGTAAATGTAGATCCAAGTAGTTAGCGCGTTCTCCATTGGTGAAAGCGGTCCCCGGTTCGATTTCCGCCGGGGGCCCACATGGGCGAAATGACTTCAGCTGTCGAAGCACTCAAAATTACTGCTAAAATAAATTATGTGTAGACGTGTATTTTAAATTAACTATAACTATATTGAAAACTATACTGAAACTATACCGAAACTTTACTGCGTTAGAATGAGGGATTCTTATTAAAATGCGCAATTGTAAATTTCATCAAATTTCACTTATGAACATGTACGTCGAAACCCGAATGAGGGTTGGCTTCGTAAGGGGATATTTCAATCCACGGCGCATAAATTATTAGGCACAGCATATGGCAGCATAATTTGTAACAGGATGGATCAGAATGTTGAATGACCGGATGTAGAGGAATAAAAGATGCAAGAAATATCACTCTCAATCTCCGAGGAAGACTTCGATGAATGAGCTGTAACGGAAAACCGTCAGACTGACCTTGCGCATTAAATACTAATTTATGGCCGAAAAGAGAAATTGCAGCATGGCCTTAGATGAACCACAATGCCAATCGAAGCTAAGCAAGAATTTTCATCAATGATTTTCCCATACACGAGAGAGAATCCGAAGATATATTATCCTTATCTAGATAGGAAATATCGAAATGTCCGCAACATTCTCTGCGTGACATTAAGAAATATAGAAAAAAGTTGTGACAAATCTCAATTAAAATATGTCATGGGTGGTTTTTATCTAATGCTTCAGATTGAAACAGAGAACAATCGCCCGGGAGATTTCCAGTCCGTCGACCTCACCACTCTCGCTAAAAGAAAGGTGACATTAGAGGAAAAACAGTTATCATTCGGAGAACACATTCATTAGCATTACAAGGAAAACGAACGCCGTCGTTCTCCAAACCTTGAAGGACCACGATTTCATTTTCTGCCGGTATGGATTCCAAAGCATAGGGAATCCAAATTGGTAAATCACTCACCTATAGTTTTAAACGGATCATTAATGGAAGTGGAGCGCTTTCATCATACATGTCCAGCCACACCGTTCAAAATGATAAAAAGTTATTTATCCCGCAATCCGACAGTACGGTGTGTATTTGCTTCAGCATCCGTAATTGACAAAACCTGAAGGCTCTTCTTAATGCTTCCCTTCATAACATCATATTTGGGGGTTTCATTAAAAAAGGTATCACTCAACATGAAATGTTTCCGAATTGGTCTTCCTGGAAGCGTATTCTGAAAGGAAATGATCCCTGAACGTAAAGGTTTCAGTGTCCATCAACCTACATAATTTCCCCACTTTTTCTTTACGACGCAAAAAACTGTCATTTTTACTCCGTCACACGGCCTTCTGAAATACGGATCCTTGGGATTTCCCAACAGCTTCTGCCACCCTGGCCATCCTCCCTTCCTATAAAACTGAAAGAAAGAGGCAGAACTAGATCTGGCACTGGTTACCACCATTAATTATTTAAACGCCCCACTTATATTTACGAACCCTCTTCATGGGACAAGATATAGCGATGGGAGGGTTTCGTTGAGGAAAAACGGGTGGGGGACAAAAGGGTTCGCCCAGCAGGTCGAAATGGGTCCCTCAGGGGTCGTTGGCAAGGTCAACTCCGAGGGAATTCCTGAAGGCGCATTTTAATGTGGACTTCGGACGGGACGAGAAATCTTAATTCTGGCACGTCAACACTGACGAGCAATTTCACTGACACAGTTAAGGGGAACATTGGGAAGCTAAACAGGAAATTGCAATGTAAAACGTGTTTTACCTCCACGGAGGAAAATGCATTAACAATATAACCGAGGTTTTCCCGTGTGTCGCACAATTTCCAAAAGTCGAAATATTCGTGAAGAGTTTACTCAGGCAGGTGGTTAAATTTGAAACGATTTTTATTTATCGACAGTAATTAGCGAGACATTCGCTATAAATTCTCATTGAGTTCAACATCCTTTTCTTCGCAACTTTAAATTCGAACGCACTAATACAATTATGAGTGTGTGAGTCCGAGAAGCTCGGGCAAGGAAACTAAGCTAACAGTTACCAAGCAATCCAGAGCAAATCAACTCTGGGATCCCAGATAGCCGGGAGGGCAGCACGTTCGTCTTTGGTGAAAGCGGCCCCGGGTTCGATTCTTGGTGGGAGACCATGTGTGCGAAATGACTTCAACTGTCGAAGCATTTTTAAACAAAACTACTACTACTACAAGCAACTCTTAAATCTAGAGTTAGAATATAGAAAATACTTCTGATATGATCAAGCTCAACTTTGTGGAAGGGAGCCATACTAAATAAGGTACTTAGTAACTTCCACAGATATATTTTAAACTAGTCGCCTCTGTGAGATAAAATATATCTGTGGAAGTTACTAAGTGTTCTAACCTTATTTAGTATAGAAAATACTCTCCATTTTCTTGGTATTTTTCCAAGGGGCACGCGTAAACGTGCAAAGTTACCTCTACCCTTTCTTTCCTCTTTTTATTTACGTTGTTTTATTTCAAATCCATCGAATATGCAGCAAAGACCAGGTGTGTCATTACTAAAGCAGCAAAGAATCTTCTTTAAGGCAATGACTGCCATAGAGCTAAACAATTCTACTAGGTATGTCCAGGAGAACGAATTATTTTTATTTACAATACGCTAAAGAACAATTGTCATCACTCGGTTAAGTGTTTAACGGCATCTTTCCAGATCATTGACTGTCATCGCTACTAATAATAATAATGACTTCTAAAATAGAAACAGGTTTTAACCCAATTACATCCATTTTAATAATTATTACTATTCACAAGTACAAACAACCATTCCTAACGGGAAAAATCCGAATAGCCGGGATCTTAGTGTTGGAAAGCTAGCACGCTAACCACTCCGCTACTGATAATTAATCAGCAATATATTTTAAATCTGACAACAGTTCGATCGTATTCTCAGCTTTCTGCCATGCGCCACTGGCGGCTTGCGGGGTATGAATCTAAATCTATTCTCAACAGAAACGGTCTGATATTTTCTCGGAAATTACCACATAAAGGAAGTTTTTTGGAAACTTCAACGATCAATTATGTTGAATGAAACAGGACACTTCCGGAAAAAAATTGAGAGATAGAGAATATCTGAATTAAATTACGGAATAATTGCAAAAACAATTACAAACATAACAGAATAACCTCAGGGGAACGTCTGGAAGTTTTTTCTCACCACCGCCAGAAAAGTGAATCGCATTTTTAAAAATCTCACGATAATTAACCAAAAGAGATGACCGAACTCGAGGAAAAGATTCCAAAATGTTCCCTTTTCTTTCGCAGTCAACTTCTGATACCCTGCATCCGCATAAACCATATAAAGTAATAACGTTTCCTCCCGTTACGGAGCGGTTACTTATTGATGGAAATAAATTCCGAGGTAACGTGAGGCATATTGGCATTCAGCGTCCGCGCAACCGCTTCCCGATTTCTCCACGATCCTTTATTCAAGCATCGCTCCTCCACGGCGTCGAAGCTAGAGTACGCCATGGAATATCAATCCATCCTCGTTATCGCCGCCACCACCTCCATATCGACGCGGCGTACTTACTGGCAGCAGCCGATATCCAAAGCCGAAGATTAGCTTCCACGACAAAACCCAACTTATCGAACACTTCGCTAAACCAAATGCTTGTTTTGAAACAGTTTTCTCTTACAGAGGTGCCTGCAGTGTCCGTGGCAGCCTAATGATTCCTGGTTCAAGATAAGGAAATGCTGCTAGAACGAAATTAAACTTTTAAAAGAAAATACAGGATGCAAAAAGAATATCAGAAACAATATTGCTGCGAATTTTGCCTAAAAGATGATTAATTACTCGCCAAAGCTCCGATCTCGGCCAACAACGGTGAGATATCCAGAATTTGAACCTGGATCTTAAGCTTCGGAAGGGCTAGAGCTCGCCCTGCAACACTTACAGCGGTCAAAGGTTTAGGTAAAAGATTTGACAAATTTGTGCGTGTATGTGATGTGTCATAAACAACACGAGGAATTATTAAAAATCACGAGGTATATAAATAAGGAAGCACTGTGATTAATGAAGGTTAGCTCGCCCTTCAACATTTACAGCAGCCGAAAGCACGACATCGGTAATATGTCGAACAACATAAAGACTTATTAAAAATCACGCGCCACATCAATAAGGAAGTGCTGCTATGAACGACATTCAAACCAACGATGCTAATGTGTCAAGCTTGGAATAGGGCAGTAATCAGATAACGCCTTTATCAGAGATTAATACTAAGAGGTCTCCTCGTACACGAAACCCATTGCTCTTTAATTGACCTATTGAAATCAACAAATAAATGGTAGTTGACATAGGCGAGCCAACAATGCAACGGCAATTGACAGATTCGAGCCATTAAATGCTTCGGTGACCCTCATCCCTCAACCCTCTTCGAGGAAAAACCTTCTTTCCCGGAGCTAAAGACGAAAATAAAAGACCGCCTCCAGTCAACCGGTTAAAAGTGGATCCTCTCGACCGAATTATCGATCGACACCAGCGAAACAAACGCCGATCGCGAACTAACTTTGGGTCGCCTCCGAGCCCATCAATTACTCCGACGAAACGGAAAGAGAGAAAAACGGCGAGACGCTGGACCGTTATACCTCCTTCGGCAAAAAGGAGTTTTGACAGTGATTTTATACATTCGAATGTGTGTACGCACGCACCACTCAAGACGGCAGCGAAGAGACGGCCGATATAAGGTTTAAACCGGTTCTTTTCTCCGACCGTCTGATTCATTCCGCAGGGACCGGTGCGTGGGTCGGCGCTAGGTTCTGAAAAGTCGTTTGTTAACTATGTAGCCTTCGGGGAAAGCGGATGGCTGGAGCGAGAGGCGGTGAGAAAAAGCAGATAGGTCGGTGGGGTGGGAAGAGCGACGTGAATCACCAGAGCGGAAACGCCTATCTCCCACCACACATCCCCTCTGCACCCTCTCCACCGGCGACGGCTGCCATGACGCCCTCGCGGCCAGGGACACAAATAAATACAAGCACGCAAAGGAGACACGATTTACAAACTGAATACTTATGGGCGACACAAATGCTTGCGGAGATGCGAGAGCTGAAGAAGAATCCTAGCTCATCTACCGTCGGCTTCTGATATCCATCAATACCGCAAGCGGCGGAACCTTGACTTAACCTTCACTCCAGTGTTTCGCTAAGTGTGGTACCCGAGACCCTTTCGTGGGATCCATCAGGACTGCATCGGAGCTTCCCAACCTGTGATCCGCGGTACACTGATGTGTCGGGAATGAGTTCCGTGCTTCACGCAATAACATTTCTTCCCATTATTTAAAATCCAAAAGAAATACTTTGATTTAAGATCGCCCAAAGTCCTACGTCTGACAAATGAGTCAAGTTACTTCACTACACCCCTAGTTTTTTCCTTTTCCAAACTAAGTTTAGACTGCATCTAACAAGCTTGTGGTGTAGAGTGGTGCGAAGTTTAAGCACGTATGTGTGCTCCATGGCAGACTGAAGGTTGGGGAGCACTAATCTATCTAATTTCAGGAATGATGTTAAAATGCTCGACACCAAAATAATCAAACTCGTTTATCTAGTCTAGAAACAAGAAGGCTCGTTTCGAACACTATATTTTATTCTTTTTATTTTATTCTATTATCTAGTGTTGTTCCAGCTATCTTAAATCTGCCAGAATGCATTTGATATCAATATCGCGTTTAAAACATCTTTCGACCATCACCTGGATTCGTGAATACTTTCCACCAACATTTCAGATCCTGACTTCAACGCCAGCAAAAATCTTTTGATCTTCAGTTACTTTTTATAGTAAACAGATTAAAGAGACAGCTACTTTATTCTGGGGCTAGGTTCTAGTCTCAATCCAAAAGAATTACGAGATAAATATCAAAGGAGGATTCAGTTCAGCAGCTGAAATTCGATTCTTGAGGTCGACGAGTTTCTCATGGCATACGAGTAGGTGACTTGTAAGGAAAATGCGTTAACGTAAATAATAATAATCTCAACCGAACTGAGAATGACGTGCGAGAACGAGCGCCGGGAATTGAGAAAGCAATCAGATTAAATATTTCCGCAAATTTACACTTTCAATTGATTTGAAGACCATCAACTTCGAAGGCCGAGATGGTTAACTCGAGGCCAAATTGATTTCGTTACTGATACGTTCTCGGAGCTTCCGAGCTGCAGCTGCTGAGCCATACAGCGAGCTGACTGCAGGGTTCCTTCTTGTATCTGGTCGCACTGTATAAGATGCTCCAAACTCTTTAGATAAAATTAAAAGTTTTTTATAAACGATGCTTAAAACTCGTTCGGATCACCAATAAACAGGGTGACGTTTAAAAATATACGCCATACTATCACGATTGACCAAAGCAGGCACAGTTAGCCTTTCTAATAATAAATTGTTCAGAATAAACCACTCATTTTAAGGATCGACAGGAACTTTGATCATACTAGAGAAAAAATCTATCAGCTGGAGTTTGAAAAATCAAAATTTACAGACGTAACCAATCACAGCTTGACTGATTACCAACGAGATGAAAAATTTCGCCGAGAATATAAAAAATGACATTTAATTAACTATTGAGGGCATCCTCAAAATTTAAAAGGCTTATTAAGATTCTGTGACTGTTTGCCGAACAGTATGGCCTTCCTGTATTAGCACGTAATCTGTCTCTATATTTTGTTCGAGACATCGACAAATCCTTCCTTATTCCCCTTACGTTCCTCAATCTACGATTAATCTCTCCAAATTTCATTCACTTCACATTCAACAAACATTTCCTCGGTCTTCCTCGACCTATAGTGCCACTCAATCCTCAATCACCATCTTAGCAACTCTTCCACCATCCGTTCTTTCCGCAAGTCCAAACAAAGTAATACATCCTCACCCAAATACTCGGTCGCCGACCAAAAAATAAATCCTTAAGACCCAAAAAAATACTCCACCGCAGAATTCTCTACGTGGCGCGTGATGCATAAAGATGCTCCATCTTTCAACCCTTCCCCCGATCGGATAGCTCACGCTTTCATCTTTTTTCGCGTCTAGTCGTCCGCGACGGAAACGAGAAATAAGCGGGATTCTAGGAACAAAGCGACGCCCGGCGAGAGAGAACTCGATTCGCTGAAAAAAAAGCGGCCGTCGGGGAAAGGGGATTAAGCGGAGAAAGGGAGGATAGAGACCTATTTTCCACTCGGCTGGAGGGAAAAAGAGACGTGGTACGGGACGCATAAAAGGGGGGCTGAGGCGCCCCACCAACGGGAGGAATCTTTCCACACCGTGGCCGGGGATAAAGGAACGCAATGTCACTCACCCGCTTTTAATTAGCACGAAACGAGCGTAAAACGCGTCGGCCTCCGGAGATCCCAATCCACGGGCACAGGACACAAAATCGAAGCAGAGTATTCCTCGAAGCACAAGAACACAGAACCTGGAGACACTGCCACGAACACTTTCTCCCGTTATATTCGTGGATATTCCACAGTAAATCCTAATGGGTATTCAGCCGCCGGTAAATTCGAGGCCACTGCGGGTAACGTCCATTTTGGTTGTGCAGGAAAGGCGATGGAAGAGCGTTGAGGCGCTCCGCAGTCCTTCCACTGCGATCACTCCCCGAGAACTGGCGACGCAAAGTCGGAGAGAGAGGGGCTGGAGAGAGGGGTGGGGGAGGGGAGGCGAGCAACAAGTGATTCTCTGTCCTTACCAACTCCCTCGCCGAACCTGCACCACTTTATGCTGAAAAGCCGCTCCGCCGCCCCTACCGCTAGCCCCCACTCCTGTCCCTTTCCCCATACGCCCTCTCCTAAACACTATAAATAATGCGAGCTAATACACTTGGAATATAATTGACCGAGAGTGAGGGAATATGCACAGTTTACATTGTTGCGGGCGCGGGTTCGCAAAAAAACGGTCATTGTTCGCTTCGGAAGCCCAACAACTGTATTCGTTGTTGAAATTATTCTGTCCATTAACGTTTCAACATTTCAGATGTGGATAATTGTTTCCCAGCGCCGAATTTGGTACAATGGGAGCGTTATAACTGTTAACTTTTCGAACCCGATAAAATGAATATATAATAAAAATCTCGTATTTTTTTGGGGCATATTGAGACCATTCCTACCATTTATCATTAAATGCTCACGAAAAACCATGTCCTGACCGGAATTCAAACCCGGGACCTCGGTGGTGTTAGGCTTGAGCCTTAGCGGAAACGCCTATGCGTCGATCGATGACTACTTGACGATGCATCAGTAAAAATCTACGGAGGCGTCCCAGATATTGTGTAAATCCATCATAAAGGAAATATATATGTTTTTCTACACAAAAACTTTTACTGGCTCTGGAAATTGAGAAATAATAATAAAGGAGATAAATAATGATGATAAAGCAGTCAATAAAAGTTTTTGAGTGGAAAAGTATATATCTTTCCTTGATTATGATACATCAGTTGCAAAAATGATAAGTTATTAATTAATAAAACTTCTATATTTTCTCAAATTCTTAGACCTTGGCGCTCATAATCATTCCGACATTAATTATTTACGCCCCTTTGATTGTTGCGCCCTGAGGCGGCTGCCGGTCGCTTACTGTCTGGAGCCGGCCCTGCGCGCCGTTGAGGGATTCGGCGAAATTTACGATAGCCCGATGCCGTTTATCGCCCATTAGGGATTTGGGGCCCTTGGGATGGTCCGTGGGACGCAAACCAGCTCCTTCCGACCATACGGACGTTAATGTCGAAGGAGCCAGTAACATATCGGCAGACGGGAATTCCTGATGCTGGTCTCCGTTTAACGCGAAGGTCGCATTAAATATAAATTATTCTTCTCACGTCCGAAAAATCTGGAGATCCGTACTAAATTTCACAGTCATTCAACACCAAGGAGGTTGAGACTTCTCATTCCCAATCTCATCGTAGTTAAGTCGTTATTTATTGATCTGTTTCAGAGATATCAAACGTAAAAGCATTGTGAAAGTGTCCATTGTTACTGGAATTAAATCACCAACCGCCGAGATGAGGAAATTAAGTCAAAGATTGTTCAATTATCGGTGGTGAAAATGACTGAAAGGACGAAACAGGATGATAGAGATAAGAAAAACCTTCGCACGTTATTGGACAAGCGAGGTTAACAACATCCCGATATACCAAGAAAGTTTAGGGAGAAAATAGATGAGTTCCAGATGCATACATTAAGAATCGTTAATAGTAGTCATCTCGGATAGGATGTCGAGGACTGGAAGGTGAGTTCCCTGGTAACCAAGTGGGCAACACGTTCAACTTCGGTGAAAGCAGTCCCGGGTTCGATCCTCGGTGGGGGCCTACGTGCGAAATGACCCAATATGTCGAAGCTCTTTTAATAATAGTACTACTATATTGAATATTAAATTTATGTATTGACAATCGAGGCTTAGTGGAAGAGAGGCCAACTTGGCCTAACCTCGCTTAATGGTTTATTCATTCCTTCATCTACTATACAACGACTGGGTGCTATTAGCTACAATTATAAACTGAAGTTAAATATCCAAATGATCCGCCCCGTCGCAAATAATGTAGTTTAGTGTTAAAGATTGAATTCTTTATTCAAAGATGCATAACCGGCTACGATATTAATCACTAGAGAAATACTAACAAATAAAAAATGTTGGTGAAGTAACTCCGATACACCAACCTTACCTCTATCCCAATACCTTATTTGCTGTTAATGCAATGCGCCATGCCAACTGAAACGTCACTCTTACAGGATGTTTATCAGTAACAATGCATGCAACAATACATTTGAGCTGCGATGCATTTAAAAACAATAGCAATGCTAATTCAATACGTATTTTGAGGGTTAAATTGCGTATCGCACAGATTGCGGCGAAGGAAACATCGCACCAACAGAGCCGTGTTAAGCGAGGGCGGCTGGCTCAGTACACCTACAACACACGGATTTCAGAGACGAAAAACAACCACTGCAGAGCAGCAGGCTTATGGCTACTCGGCACCGGCTGCAGCCGAAACATGACGACGGTTAACCGAGTGGCACAGCTGCCCCAGGGGCAAAAGGGAATGCCCCTGCCCCCTCCACCGAGTTCTGACCGCGCCGTGAAAAGAAGTAAAACATCTGATGACCGAAAACCATTGGGTGCCTGTCGAAATTTATGAGAGG
Source organism: Ladona fulva (assembly GCA_000376725.2). Taxonomy (NCBI): domain Eukaryota; kingdom Metazoa; phylum Arthropoda; class Insecta; order Odonata; family Libellulidae; genus Ladona; species Ladona fulva. The sequence goes on along the minus strand of KZ308685.1, from coordinate 32,547 downwards.
GATGTATGAGGAACCGGAACCGGAGGTTCTTCTTTGTCTGCAGCCAGGAATCCGGACTCTGGCTGAATCGCTCTTTTGTGCTCCAAACTGTTTTCGTTCCTCGACAAAGAGTTAAAGAGGGGCATTTTACTTTCGGAGAAACATTTGAGCGTCGATATTCGCAGCGATTGTTTATCTCTTCGGGATTTGACGTCGTCGACGAATATAAGGAAACTTATGGCGAAAGTAGCGGAAACCATCAAGACCTATAACTTTATTTACGATGTGGGTGGAGCAACCATGCAGAACATGATTACTTGCGAGTTAAACTCTGTTATGGAGGAAATAATACGATGGTTCTCCACCCGCGCTATCCATCAAGATTACTACAAAACCTTCCGGATTACTTTTTATTCGCATAGTAATACAGCAGTTACGCTTGCTGTGTACACATCAATAAAATCGGGAATGCATGATCTTAGCCATGCCATTTTCTGCACAGTAACTCATTATGTAAATAAAACTCGCAGGAAATCTGCCAGCCCCAAGAAATGCGGCTTATAATCCTTGTGCATACTGACCTACATTTATGTTTACTCTTTGCTAAGGCTCGCATGCGCATTGTGTGCTGGCAGCGTCTCTAGTGTATACAAAAGCCTGCTTGGGGCGCCTACGCAGGATTTCCCGTTTTACCATACAATATCGTATACACGATAATCCTGGGAATTTATGGACTGGATGGAAGTTACAATGCTCCAAGAAAAGCTCCTTATAGTCACTCAGGAATTAATCTATTGATAAAGCCGTTCGTTTGTTAATAAGATTGAAGAATGCTGTTCTTAAGCACGAATGTAAATAAAGTTATTATGAATGTAAAACCGAATCGGGTGGGTTCGTTCAATCATGTTATTATCTTTACCATGCGTTTTACCTTAGGCTTTTAAACAAATTTTCTACACATCACCAGTTAGCTGAGCTTGCGGTAGGAATGCTGTTGTTCATAAACAGAATATAAATAATAACATTAAGGATTTTCGATTTTAGGTTCAGAAACAATACTTTTAACGATAGCAATTAAACAAATTTCCGCATAAAATTACTTGTTCGGCAGGTAAAATAAAAATTCTGCAGAAGATAAACAATTTACTAAATCACAAATAATATAAAACATGACCTAGGTTTCGTAGCAACGCTACATCATCAACCATCAGGTCCACCTGACCACTTGTGATTAAGTAGATTTTTTCCTCTCTCGGAACATTTCTAATTAATATAATTAGTATAAATTACCACAAAATTAGGCCTGTTAAGGTGTCGCTGACTATAAAACTAGGCGAGATTAAAAGTTTAAGCGATGGCTGAGAGAAACCCACAATTTTTGCATTAAGATTAAGAATTTTAACAGCACAATGTAAAAAACGTAACGAAAAAGGATAAGAAGATACATAAAAATAATTCAAGCCTCAAAAAGCCTATTCAATATAACATAGATGTTTGAACCCATCATATGTAAGCATGCAGTAATTGAATGATTGAAAAATAATCACCCAGCAAAAACTAATAACAGACGCGCACCCAGGGGAGTGGCTGACGGACACTAACATCATAAGATTCTACAAGAATGCCTTTCAGAGTTATATCAATAAATATGTATGTGGAAAACTTATAACATTTCTTTATTTGCAATGCTTTCTTATGATGAGAATCAATAATTTTGCATTACAACGTTAAGTTTAATATCTTCAACACACTATTGGTTACGTACCCTAAGTACAGCCCCCCAAGAGAAAAATATCGATTAGCTCCTGGACTCGTCTACGGGTCTCTACCCTCAAGAACTTGGGGACCCAAGTTCTTGAGGGTCCAATCCGAGGGATTCGGCGCTTACATCCATATAAATACCCTGCAAGCCCTTACTGCAAGCAAACCTGCATTACCCTTTCGGCGTATGGCAGGGGGAGACCTACCGGTACGCTAATGAAATATAACGACGTATTCAGACTGGGTGGAGGCATTGAAAAACATGAGTCGGACCCCTATTAACCGAACTATACAATGTTCCTGGGCTCTCCTGGTGGATCGTGACAAGTATAGGAAACATGAAATCACATGAACACGAGATATCAGTTTTCTATAAACAACTGAACAACATCAGCTAACCAATGCGAATAATCCGCGATCCTCCACCGAAGTTTTGATGAAGACATCCGATCTTAACTCGGAAATTTAATTAATTCGATGAAATCGTTAATCTGTGACTTACTGTTCGGCGCACTTGGTAACTTCAAGGTTCGAGGATGCGAATTGGCAGCTTCTGTCAAATTTCGCCCATCAGTAAACAAGTTGTTTACACAAATGGTGGAGGCAGAAACCGCTACCCCCGCCCCCTGCCCCTCCTCCACTCCCATCTCCATCGCCCCCACTCTCTTTACGGTTATGCCAATCGTGTGGGGGCAGGGTTAAGATGAAGGAAGAAGATGAGAGGGAAGGGCAGCACCATTTTCACTCTTTAATCACCAGATAAAACTTAATATATTCTTATCCATAATGTTGATAAAAATACCTGCTATAGGGATAGTGATGTGTCAAGGATTTATAAAGAATTTTACTAAGGATTTAGATTTATACCCCGCAAGCCGCCAGTGGCGCATGGCAGGGGGTATAGCGACACCAAAGACCTAACCTAATCCATCGTGTTTGCATCTCTAATGCTCTGTGGAAAGAACGACCAGAAGTAACAATCTGTTTTAGCGATTACTTCCTTTTAACGCTTGGTAGTCGCCTCTCGGTGATCGCGCTCGCTGTTTACCGGAATAACTACGACTTCCACTTCATCTAAAAATTCTGAATCGATTTATAAAGAATTATACGTGAGAATGAAATATTTGTTTTGTTCGTACTTGCATTTATTATTTAAGAATTCAAAGCCACAATATATCTTGGATCTCTTTATCTGTACAGGTTTAATTTCTTCTGTTAACACTCGAGCCGGCCCTAACTACCTCACTTACCAACACTTGTGCTAAATAGATTCCTCATACCAACACTTATGTTAACTTCTCCTTAATAACAGCCACCAAATTTTGGAATTTTACCAGATAGGATTGAGAACTCTACTTCGTTGAGATCTTTTAAGGACAAAGTATTTAATCATCTTTTTACTACTTATGATTAACCTTTTGTAGCTTTGTTCTTCCGTCCATGTATGTCAATAATGTAAAAGTAATAAAACGGTTATTTGTACCCGGTTTGTTTCGACGATACAGATTTATACGTAAAATTCTTTCTTTACCTTCAATGTTAACGTAATTGTTACATTGTAGCAGATGTTTTCATACTAGATTGTAAAATTCTGGCCACAGAACATTATTTCAATAAGATTGGCAATAGTTAACAAGCCAGTTAATGGGGCTTAGCAGGACCTATGTATATTTCTTACTTATGTTAGACAAAATGTAACTCATTTCGTGTGAATGTAAATTGCATAATGTTTATTGTTTACAATACCATCTTCTGATTCAGATGCTAATTCTCTTTAGAATTTACTTCTGAGTATGATTTCATTGTGTTTATTCTGATTATAATTATTTCTTTTCTGATAATTGTGATAATTACAATAATGATAAATTATTGTGATTATTAATTAATAATAAACAATTAATGACACACCGTATCCGTCCACACTAATCTGCTGCGTAAAATTCAGTAGAAATGATAGCTGTTATCTTATGTAACAAACGCTTAGCGCGATTTTTTTGACCTTCACAATACATTGATGATATCATATACCACCGTTGTCCACGCTTCTGTTACCGAGGCTGCACACCTTTATCTTGCAGATAATGTAAAGGCGATAACCTCGGTTACTAAACGAGAATTTTCAACCCGTCAAGAAAGCTTCAAAATCCGAACGGTGTTTTCCCTCACGAAAGTGAGGAAGTGTAGCAACGGTATCCGTCAAAACTTTTCCACAGCCGTGCCTCGACGATCGAGCATCTTCTCTGCCAAGTTCGGAGCACAAAGGGTGAGCCGGAATGCTGTATTTCCTTCGATCATCCGGAGTGCAACGAACGAGCTTCCCATGGGTCAAAATTCGCACGCACACTACGTCTTCCTTCCTGCTCCAAATCCTTTAACTCTTTTTTTTTCCACGGGGACCGCAAAAATTTTCGACAAAAACACTCTTCACGTCCTTGGGAAAACGTCAGGGCTGAGGAAGTGAGGAGTTAGTTGATAAGGCATATCAATCATCCGTCCAGACCTCTAACACATTTCCGTCTCCGAATGTTTTCTAGTCTGCATTCTGTTAATGCACTGGAAGATTATTTTAAAGCGCTTCGAAATTTGTAGCGTTTTTTCATGTATTTATTAAATTCATGTTCTTCAAGGAGCTTGAAACCCTCGAAAAACTGTAACTCTCACTAATAGCTATTTGTTTACAAGAAATACAGCAACATGTAATAAAAAAAGTAACAGGTCAACGACAGAGTATAACGATACGCATGAGAAACAATACAACCTTAGGCTCCATGTGGAATATGCGGCGAGTACATGTGATCCAGCGGATGAAACGTAAACTCGCGAACTAGAAAAAAGTGCAGCGCAAGGCGACACGATTTGTTAAAAAGCTCTACGATAGAAAAGTAAGCGTTCCGCAAATGCTCTCAGACACAGGTTGGGAATCCTTGAAAGAAAGGAGATTTGAAGCTAAGCTGCGATTGCTGGCTAAATTCATAGAATGTACATTTGCGGAAGACGTAATTGGTATTATGCTACCCCCAGCTTCTTCTGCTGACATGACAATGAGCGTAAAATAAGAGAAATAGATGCGAGGACAAATCGTTTTGGGACTCATTCTTTCCGCGAACGATACTCGACAGCAATAAGCTAAATAGGTAATTCGAACGTTTGGTGTTTACACCCCCTGCCACACGCCGAAAGACGACTTGTAGGGTATTTATGTAGATGTAGATGCAAGAGGTACTGGTGGCAGCTGACCTTAAACCACTTTTGATGCACCTAATTCTAAATTTAATTTTAGATTTTATCAGCTGCTTAGACATTTTTTGGCTCAGGATGGAACAGGGAAAAATAGATATGGGATTAAATATAGATATTTGTAAAAATGAGAAACTAACAACTCTCATCTTAAATTAGTTCAATGGAAGAGGTTATCGGAAACGAAAACTATGAATGAAATCCTCTATATCTTATCAAAGTGCTCATAATTTTGAGCCGAATGACGATGAAAATATGAGTCTATAAAATTTCTTTCTCGTGAAAAATTTCCAAGTTCGTACGATGATTCTATTTTTACATTTTGCCATAGAAATAGAGCCCGCAAAAGATTAAAATGAAGTTTACATGTATATATTATGGGAACGCATGGTGTGGTGGGACTGAAGCTGAGAACAATAGATACACCAAAAGAAATATGCGTATCGCCGTTTTTTAAAAACGCGCAAGTTCGCACACACATACAAAATTTCTACTTTATATACTAAAGATAACGGTGTTATTTAACACTTACCAATGAACGCTTCGGCAAGTGTAATTCAAACTTGCTTCGGTGCACTTATTTACGTGCATGTTTTCCTCTCGTGGGATTCTTGCTCAGAAAGAATAGTAATGACAAACTACCTCATACCTCATCTTTACAAGTAAGCCTCATTACATCTCCAGGGCTTTTCTTGACCGAAGCTGGAGGGTTTGGGGTTTTAAAAAGCCTCCTCCTTTATTAACTATACATAAATTACTTTAAAGTTCGCATTTTGCGGATACTAGCTTAAAATAATGATTAATTTGGGCGCCGATCACATCGACACATTTTCTTCTCTCCGACTTCACAACCTGTTTCAACAGCACGCACCAATATAGTTCCTTGGGATGGGGTACTTTGCGCCGAGGCATTTAGGAACAACGTGGTAATTACTTTAAGGGCGAAATGTCGAGATGCGGATCCTTAGCACCTTAAGGAGTCAGTCCAAAATGGAGAAATTATTCGGAATGCGCTAAATGAGGCCGCGAATTCGAAAATGGGCTATATTTTGAGTGAAGAGCATTATCTTTCAAAATGTCGGATTTTTGCAGTGATTACTACCTTTTAGGAGAGAAAAGAAAGTGGGAAACATCCACCTCTTGTCAAAAATACTCCTGTTATTAATTTTTCTAAGTGCCGGGAATAAACTGTACGTGTTAACTCTTTCGGTCGTTGCCCTAAAGATCTTCGGCACTACTAACCTTTCGCAGTTCTTGCTTACTTTTATCAACGACATGGAACAACATGATGAGCGAAAAATAATAAAAAACAGAAATAGTATAATCTCCATTTAAAATTAACAGAATGGCAAAATATTTCAAAAATGAAATCAGCATTGAGCAATTCCTATATTTCTAGTAATAAATACGATATATTGCTGACTGTCTACGGGAAAAGTCAGGACCAGCTTCAGGACGAAAGCGAGTGAGGCAATCGCCTTAGGGCGAACCAATAAATGAAGATTTACTGATGCTTTCAACGATGAATATAGAGGAAAAAGACGTTCTAATTGTTTTCTTAACAGCACTGAAAGTAAAATCCGAGAAGTAACCGAAGACGAGATTATTGAAAGTTGATTGTTGAGCGAAATATAGTCAACAATTGAGACCTCTTATTTTAAACTATAATGGTTTTGATGCAAAAGACGTGAAGAAAAAACGAATCACGTTACCAAAGGTGGTACACAACTTGGACATGATGAAAACAAAGATATAGAACGTAGATATAGGCACAACATTAAGTCTCGAAAAATTTGGGCTATGCTTGAAACATTTTCATAATCTGCAATTAGAATGAGCTATATGGGTGTGAAACGTGGACCTTACAAAAGAAGGACATCAAAAGATTAGAGGCATTCGAGATGTAGGTGTGGCGTGGTACAAATGAGGTTAGAAAAGGAATATCATTGGCAAAGGAAGCTTTTGTGAAACGAAGGGAGCTGATGGTTAGAGGTCTTGATAAAGGAAACAGGAAAAGATTGGTAAAATCCTTGTCGTGGAGTGTTTTGTTATACGGGTGTGAAACGTGGATCTCACGAAAAGAGGACATAAAAAAATTACAGGCATTCAAGATGTGGGTATCGCGTAGAATGGAAATGGTGAGTTGGGTTGCTTAAAAAAATAACAAACACAGAGGTATACACTACCTCTGGAGATGGTTGGGGAAGAGAGGGTTTTAATCGAAGTAATTGAACGTCGACAGAGGAAATGGGTGGGCCAAATATTGAGGGGAGAGGGACTGCGAAAGAATGTTATCGAGGGAAGAATAAAAGGGAAAAAGCAGAGGGGTAGACAGAGAAAAAAGTTGTTAGATGACATAAAGGGTGGGGTGGGTTACCAGGAGTTGAAGGAAATGGCGATAAGTGAAGAATATTAGGGCACATGAGCCTAACAAAAGGTAAAAAATTGCGATGATGAGTTAGAACGAGAACTAAGAAAGATTCTAAGGCGAAAACATTTCGAAAAAAATAATAACATTCCGTGAAAAGGTTACTCTAGAGCTCGTTGCAATTTACTGTTAGTTGTTTTTAACCACTTGGAGGATAAACGAGCAATTTGGAGATAACTCAAAAGCCCCCGGAAAAGCTCAATAGGACTCGGAAAGGTCAAACGGTGGGAAGTGTGTTTCGCTAAAATAGCAAACAGAAACATGGGGAAGACTTGTGCTTCAAGAGAAGGCACACGTGAGATTAAATATTGCCATACATAAAAAAGGCTAAATAGGGGAAATAAATCCGATTAATATCAGTCTTTCCATGCATAGTACGTGACACTGCAACAGTGAATGGGTTAGCATAGCCTTCATGCATTCACAGCTAAATCTAGAAAGGTAGTTAGGGAGGTAATTATGAATGCAAATCTAATATTGAAATAGTAAACAACTACAGTTATTCTGGCATGATGACAATTTAATAAATCTCTAAAACCGATAAAGACATAAAGTGGAGGTAGCAGTTTACTCTTGGCACATTAACCATGCTCTGATACGTACACGTTGCTTCTGAGATGCAAGATATCACGTGCTCGGAAGCATGCTAACAAGCTGAATCCAGCAGTGACTATGTAATGTAGTCAATGAAGATGCTTGGAGTATAACAATCAGTACCTGCGAGAACTTCGGGTAGTCTGGGCAACCACCGGGGACGCAGGCTTGTGCACAACGTCAATGGACTTCTATCCATACATAAAAACGAAGAAACTTCCAAAAAATTTCAAGTATCCATGAAAGGTGGGGAAAGTTACTGAATGATCTACAGAAAACTCTCTCTTACAATCATATCCGGCGAATTACTCCACGGAAAAGCTTTTTTTAGTCGTTGCTAAGATATTAAGAAAAACGCATCGCCAGGGTTACAGTGAAACTCAATTGGTTATGAAAAAAGGGCGTTAGAAAGATCATAATGTATTGGACTGGATGAAATAAGGTCCGAGTATCACGTATGAGGTCACGGGTAGGGCCGGTTTAAGGTATTTGGGTACACTAATGGAAACTCCTTCAAAGACACCCTGGTCCATCAATCCATGCAAATAGTAAAGAAAAATCAGGGCGCTCCGATACTTACTCTCTCATTACCTAGAGATTATGGCCCTGGTCACAAATGTAAATCAAGGAAACAGTTTGGAAAATTTAAAATTTCAACAGCTTTAGATAAATTTCATCGTCTATTTTAGTTGTTCAAAAAGTAATTCGTTACAAAGTCCTTTAACATAGTCTGATATTTGGGACTATGGTGAGCATTAGGCCGGCCCTGATTACAAAAGCCCGCAGTCACATCTGGCATCGGTCTACCTTTCGATTCCAGCGCAATCCATGCAAGCCTGGCAATGAACGCGAGAGAAAACCACAAATCGAGGAAAAGCCGCTATTTTCCTATCCACTTTCTCGTCGTCCGAGCGAAACAAAAAAAATCCATCAGCCGTCGGAGGCGACGGAAGCCGGCGAATCGTTAAAACTGCGAATCTGCCCATGTGAAGAAACTAGGTCGCTCGCTCCACGAACATGCCAAGCCACGCAAGCACTCCGACGTGACACTGGGAAGTTTCCATCTAAGCAAATTCGAAGCATTTGACCTCTTTGCCTGGACATTGTTTCTCTGAAACGTATGCAATTGAGAGTGATTCGAAGGATAATCTAAAGCACTTGAGAGATGGCTATTATTGTACATACGTTAAGAAACCGTGGGCGGATTATTTCCTTCCCTAGCAAAATCTGCTCGCAATCTACTTTAAGTTCTTTCTTATTATACGAAACAGAAATCCAATGGAATAGACACGCATAATGGCACATTTTGTTAATATACGTTACCTTGGTTTTATGAGTCGTAACTTGATTATTTGTATTTTTATGAGGTTTGTCGAAAAATTCATCGGTACAGAACTTTTAGACGATGCAGAAGACATTGTAATCCTGGTGAACAACGAACGATATCTCCGAAAGGTAACAACAATGCGTTACAAGGAATTGATGGCTAAAACAGTTACTTCTGGTCGTTCTTTCTGCAGAGCATTAGAGAAGTTAATAGAGTAGATAAGGTGTTAATACGGCTCCTGCCCTAGGCTACTGACGGCTCGTGGGGTATAGACTAAATCAAAAAATAAATAGAAAAAACACGATATGAATTTGCTACAATTAGTACTGTCTCTCGTGACATGTTAGAAATTTACAATAGCGTACCTTAATCCGAAGAATACGTTAAATAGTGACGTATGTCTAATGACTAATTTTAGTCTAAAAAAATAAATAGAAAAAACACGATATGAATTAGCTACAATTAGTACTGTCTCTCGTGACACGTTAGTAATTTACAATAGCGTACCTTAATCCGAAGATTACGTTAAACAATTGCGTATCTCTAATGACTAATTTATTCTCCTCATTTTAACATCTTTCATATTCTTGCGTGCTTTTTTGAATGATATCATACGCTAAAATGGGAGAAGTGTTGGTGTTCACCTCCATCGCAGAGGAAACCCGCATTCAAGTACTGATTACCGCTACTTTTTACAGCAGAAATTTACCAAAAATGAGACTTTTTTGCCAATCGTCCTCGGATTCAAATTGACGCAGCTTCTACGACTTTCAGAATGCTTGAAGCTCGTCTGCTTGAATTTTAGCATATCCTGTGCATAAATCTCCCATAAAAATCGACGTAACGAAATGATCGGAGGTAATAAATCTCAGAAGTAATTCTTTTACGCTCTTAAAGGAACCTTTGTAGTAATTTATGGAAACGCTAGATAATAAAACGTGCGTTTTCTAAGCCCTCCAGCTGTTATGCGATTTTAAAATACAAGATAAAGGTGTGAAAGGTAGTGACGAAAAATATCTAAATGTTTTTAATTATTCAATGAGGTGATTTAAAATGCTGCATTATTGCTCATATTTTTACTGGCTTTGCTCGATATTTTTCAGTTTTTTATCAAAAACCTAAGAAAATCTATGGACAATATCCTCCTTGTGAGTAGCTATTCAGCATCTACACAATACACAGAATTCGTGTATGCGTTCATCAGAAAATCTGGACACTTCCCACCTAAATCTTATCATTGCACGTCATCGTTGACCCCGAAATAAACTAATCTCCTTCACGAAATCAAGATAGCCCGACAGTCACATTAGGGCGCCCGAGGATTAAGGAGGACTTCAGCTCGTGGTACAATCGATGGCTTGGATCTTTTGGAACTCGAGAGATTACGCTGAAGGGGGATGAATATTGATTAGGTCACCGGGACTCATGTCCTTGGCGTGCCTGGACCTTCAACCTCCGGCGTGAACATCCTATTCTCACCACTACTCACTCACTTCACGAATGATCTTGAAAAATATAACTTATATCTTTATTTACGATGGTATCATAATGGAAAATTTGTAGCTACGATTTTGACTTGTCCCTTCATTACTTGTTTGTTTTTATGGACTAATAAAACAATAATAATATCGATAATAACATTATCTCATACAACTATTGTAATAATAACTATAAAATACATTTTAGTTACATTTTCATATTAAAATAATACAGTTTAGTTACATCATAAATTAGATTCTCACAAAAACTTTCAAATAGTTTCGTTTATAAACTAACTCCAATATTATAAAATTAACACCAGCGGTTTTGATTTCCTTGATGGTCCTCCTGATCCACAATTGGCTCGTCAGGAGGTGCACAGAGAATCAGAATAACAATAATAATAATACTAATTGCTATTATTACAAAATTTGCGAAAATATCCGACACTGTTTTACTAACAGTTTTATCGCAAAAGCTAGAAACAATTGAGTCGTTGATCGAAGGCAAAATAATCGATCGAAGAGGAATTACCGAAACAATAATGCTAGCAAATATATTCTTGACGACGCTTGTTTTAGAGAAAACGCTCTGCGGAAAGAATTTTCACGAACGTGACGAGCGGGAAATGGAGACAGAAACTCTCGAGGAAAGATATGCAACAATTTCCTCAAGATATCAAGCCTTCAGATAATGACATAACTCTACGCTAATCCAGTAAAATAATACTCTAACATAAGAGCGTAACGCCGAGTTAAAAGCTTTCGTCACACTGTACTAAGGTAAAAACGATTTCAATGTCTGTAATAAGTAAAAAAACGAGTAAACAAATGTATATATAATATAAGTATTTAAGTAAACAAACAAAAATAAAGTTTCTTTCCTTAAACCAACTAGGAAGGATACCAGATTATATATAGTTTTATCATGAAAGGAAGCCACGCTTTCCTGCTGAGACCAATCTTCTAAATAAAACTTGGAACATCCGGAAGGTCGACCTAGCAATTTAAATATTCTCCAGAAGAATTATTACCTTTTTGATGGGTATAATTTCCGAACTTGAGAAATTAACGAAAACAAAATCACCGGACATCTGAGCAGTATCGGATTAGCTTTTACCCTTAAAATCTTTCCATCAGTGATTCTATCGCGCTATTATTGCTGTGATATGTGGTCGGGCATTACTTACACCACAAAAATTCCAATTCCGACAAAAAAATTGCTCAATTCCAATTTGCGGCTTCAATTTCTTCCTTCCTCTTAGAAACACACAGAAAAAACATCCATATAACCTGGAAAACATTTAGACGAAAGCTGGAGAGAATATCAGCTATCTCGTCGACGAGATAGCTGATATTGTTATTCCGGTTAGCAACGTGCGCGAGCTCCGAGAGAAAATTAAGAAGCAAATCAGGGAAGTGATTGCCAGGACGAATAGTTACTTCTGGTCGTTTTTCCTGTGAATTGTTAGAGAAGATAATAGCAGTTAGGATGTGATAGGATTATCGGTGTTCTTTTTACACCACCTGCCACGCGCCACTGGCGGCTTGCAGGGTTTAAATTTAAATACTGATCACGCAGAAAGCAAAAACGTTCGTACATACATAACGGCTTGGATTAGGGCGACCCATTTGCGTCAGCGATTCGAATCCAATTTACTGGAACGAAAATACCCTTTATTCCGCCAAGCATAAAAATTTTCGTCATAAGGTGCCTATTAATGTAACAACGAACGGAAATGAGGCTTTAGAGTTTTGCTCCAAAAAGCCGTAGTTTGCAAGCAAACCAACCGTTAGGAAATTCCAACAGATAACTTAAGTTATCCTCTCTCCTGAAGCTGACAACGTAGTTGTCGTAATACGTGTTCAGAATAGTACTTTTCCAGGGAGAACCATTACCCCCGCTGGTTGGAATTTCCTAACGGTTGGTTAGAACAACTCTAATGAAACAAAGAAAAGGTAGAAACAAAACTGTAATGTAATGACACCGTGCTTCTTTTCCTTATAGATAGGAAATAACATTTAAACAAACAAAAAGTGTTATTATTGCTTCGCTAATGTATTTTGTATAATAAATTATTTTATCTGTTATCCTGCATGAATTATAACCAACGTTGAATGTTTTTAATCATTGACATGTCTACACAAGTCAAATATTTAATGCCATCTTTGTTTCCAGTTTGTTTTTGTGTTTCCCATGTTTACGTTCACTATCTCAATTACTGTAGCGGTCTTATTTACAGTCATGTTTATTCGCATTCAGAACTTATTTTGTTTTTTCTTTCTCCTCTTCTTTTGAAAAACACACAACCTCTTTGACGATGAAATGGATTAAATGGAAGAATTGACTTTTCCGTCACACACTCGGCGAACTCTCTTTAGCCTCTCCTCATCCATAGCAACAACTGATTCAGCATATCCCGACAGAAATATCTTCTCATTAGCATCCAAACGAGCGATACATCTTCGCTCACTTCACTTTCGACGAGAACAACATCTTTAATTTCAGAGGCAATAACAGGGACGCGTAAGGGCGAAAAACAAACACGGCTCTGAAACGGAATCTTTGTTGGGAATTGTTTGGCGATTGTTGGACATAGAATTCCACGGAGGCGCCCGGGAGGGTATCTAATAATCAAATTAAAGCGAGGAAAGGGGGCCACGGAATTCCATTTCACCGTCGGATGCTGAGTCTTAGGAACATCCTCCCCATGGACTTGTTTGAACAGCCAATTGGCAGCTGTGTTGCCACAAACTGGCATTCGCCTCAGAAGGAAGAGAAACCGGCAAAATACTTTGCGGTCCGCTATCTCCACAGGATTTCCCGAGCAATTAGATTCGCCTTCTCCGCTTTGTAATTCGATCCCCTCCCTTCGTTTCCTTTTTCGACTTCACTTTCCTCCGGCGTAATTGCGTTTCCATCCGCCCGGAGGCGCGTTAATCATCTCGTATCTTACGCAGAATTATTCATTTCTGTCTATATTACCTCGGCTATATTTCCGTTCCCTTGAGCAGTACTTCTTAACCTTTTGTTTTCAAACGCCACACTCGCGAATAAATTTAAAATTTATTTTTTCTTGAAATTAACATATTCTGGCGTTCCCAAGGAATAACAGGTGTAAAAATATCGACACGACTGGGTCTCGAACCCAGGTTTCCCACTTTCCGTGCAGGTAAAGGTTAGAGTACCTGACCGAAAAGTGGGAGACCTGGGTTCGAGTCCCAGTAGCCGTTATTTATTAAGATAATGCACCGATTTGCAAAATAATGGCGCACCTCGAACTATTAGTGCAGGAATGGATATCATTCTAGAGTCGGTGTAACACCTTATCAATAGACACCTTTTCCTGTGAAAAATGGATGTTGCGGTTTAATTTGGAATCAGCTTCTAATGGTAGCATGCCCTGTGTAGGTATTCAGTTACAAGTCATTACGATGGTATCTACACGGTGTGTAACTTTCATTTTTAATTAATGTATGTTATAGTTGAAAACTCTACTATATTAAGTAGTCTACCGCCTGGTATTATAATGTATACTTAAAATGGACTCGTACTAAAGTTCACCTTAAGGCCTGGTATTATAATGTTTGTTAAAGTGAAGGTTATAGTAAATCTCCTGTATATATGATTAATTATCATGGAGAAACATTATAATCTTCACTTAAACTCTTCACTTAATATTGGGATCTAAAGTAAATTTTAGTTAAAGTCTATTTGAAGTATACATTATAATACCGGGCGTAAGAAGAATGATTCTAGAAAAAAATAACCTCAAATACGGTGACGAAAAATTATTCTTTCACTGTCAGTTAAGCGTCACCTCTCCAGCACATGAAAATTATGTATTTCACTAGGTCTATACACGAATTAAAGAGGGCGAAGGACGTCTACTAATTTCGTCCATACACGATGCGAACAAAATACATTAATACCTGCATTCGATTCGTTAATGCGGAGAGGAGAGCCGAAATTCCCAGATTCAAAGCAGCGCTCTCATACACACCACAGGAACGGAAAGCAACGTCAGACGTCACGCTAAAATCGAGATTTGCAAATCGAATTGGCACCTGTGCAAGGCAGCCGATATTAATAATCAGCGGACGTATCCAGTTGAGCGTATACCCGAACGATTCGCAATAAATATAAGAAATGTGGTAAGTAAACGGGCGAGTGGTTTCAAAACAGCGCTTGAAAATGTAGAAAAAACTGCGCTTAAATGTCAACACTCGGAGAATTCAGAATGAAATCGCGCAGGTGCAAAAAATTCAGGAAAGCGTAAAACGAGCGATGCCAGTATTTTCTTAACAGGTTCCAAAATTAACCCACATACGTCCGTTTATGGGCTCATTACCTTTCCTGAATAAGGTCTTTTTCCAACTGGTCTGCGTGTCCCTGGGCACTAAGCGTTAGAGCATTTTACATGATAGCTCGTGATTTTGGTGTTTCTAGACCCAAACGAAAGTTGTACCAGATCATTCCAGGGTATCGAACCAGAACCGAACCGAAACCAGAAAAGAACCGTCAAATTTGCCGGATTGAAAACCGATCCCTAGCCCAAACCGGAAACATTTACGAGTAATCATTCCGTTACGATTTTCGGTATCAAATAATACCATTTACTTACTTAAAAATGGAGGCAGTTATAATAAATGCGTGTAATATCTTTTAGCAACAAGCTAATATCGATTGGTTACATTTAAATTTATCTGATATACTTGTATGATCATCGTGTCATCACAGCAAGTTATATTCTAAAATTAAATTTTATTTAATCTCATGTTACACAGAAAAGCTACGCATAATAAAATAACCTCCTGAGACGCATAACATTTATATAGCCAGACAAAAATAATACCGGTTCGAACCTGTTTGTCGTCGGCAGACGTGAAACCGAAATTGAAATTCGTTTTTTTTTATCGAACCGGAGTGAAAACAGGAACGAAAAGTATTACTGTTCCACACCCCGGTTCATTCGAACAGACAGCGATTCTTACTTACGACAAATGTATACATCGCCAATCTTACTGATATTAGAATCAGTGATTCAATTATATGAAGGCGTATCTCCTTTCCTCCAGAGATAGGGTCAAGAATATTTTAACTACAATATACCCTGTTGATGAAGTTAAGAACAGAGTTGACAAAGTAGCACAAGCTGAGCGGTAATTGTTAAATTGAGCTCTAACATTCATTATATTTGAAGAAGATACCGAAGAATGAATCAAAATGTACCTCATTTTAACATCTAAAACAAAAAAACGTGAAATATTTATTTGGAATAGTGACACAAGAACTTGAATTCAGGTCTAAACTCTGATCCGTACGTTCTTTTCTCTCGATCTGGGGTGGGGAATCTATGGCACCCGTGCCCAAAGCGACATACGACAGAATTTTTTGGTACGCAGACGGTACTATCCTTGTTATGTATACTTCACTTTAAAAAAATAAGTCCTTTGGGCTCCCGTATAGTCAAGAGGGTAACGTGTTCGTCTTCGGTGACAGAGGTACCGGCTTCGATTCCCGGCGGGGGCCCTTATTTGTGAAATGATCTCAGATTGTCGAAGCGCTTTTAATTATACCACTAATGAGGTCACAGAGTAAGTAAATGTGAATTTTGTTCATTACTACTGATAATTAATGCTTATTTACCACAATTACTACACCTAAAGACGTAATAAAATAAATACAATCTGCATCTCTATGTAAGGTTTGGCATTAAATGGGCATGCATGTCCTTTACATTTGTCAAATATGGCACTCTCGCCAAAAAGTTTCGCCATTCCTGTTCTAGGCCCATACCATTCTCGAGATGACTGTATTTAGTATATTGTATTCTGTCAGCCATTTTTCCTTCGGTGAAATCTTTAATCATGCACTATTGGCAATTGTAGCATTACTTTCCTTTTTCCTCCAACTATACGCATCCATGTCTCGTTATCCATCATAAATAACATTAACGAATTCCATGAAAAGAATGCAGAATAGGTTGATTATACGACCCCTGCTAATAATACTACCTCATTTCTGATCATGTCAGTTCACTTATTTTTTCTTCATTTTCCCCACGTCTGCATGCCGAAGCTTTCTGAGAACTGGTAACCATTTTTTCAAACAACCATGCATTCGGCATAATAACGCAATGGGATTGAATGCTCGAGCAGCAGAGAGGAAATAAATAAAGAAGTTTCCGCCAGTCGCAATGGCAACTACTCAAGGATAACATTCGCTGGAATTCCTGCCTTCTTAACCGTTCTATATTTTCCTGGACGAAAATAGGTTCATTATCACGATTTCCGAGAAATACGTCAGCAAAACTCTCTTCACTAAATTACGATGGAGTCGCAAGTGCGGACCCGGAAATGAGCAAATAATCTCTGCTGTACTTTCTTCCGTTCGTCAGTTTCCAAGAGATTTCTCGGAACAACTTAAGAAAATGAAGAGCGCCCCTCTTATCAGCCGCCTTTTATCAAAGAGCCTGCGGTGCGTTGAAGTTTGGATATTACTCCAAGCAGCAACACACAGAATTGGTGCAGAATGTACGAATGGGAAGAAAACTCGGGGTTTACGCAACTGTATATAACACAATTCGATCGGAAGAAAGTGAAGGGACTACGTTCTTATGCCCAGGAGAACCCAGCGCTATCCCACGTGTTACAGACAAGTTTCGTTGGAAAGTGCACTGATCCATGACTCAATGCCAGGAACACAATGTTCTACATGGACAAAAGCGGTTTAGCTTGTTAATGCCCAGCTTAAAACGACCTATGCCTATTCCAACATTCATTCATTGATATCCAGTTAGTAAAGCAAACATTAATTCGGTAATAAAACACAAAAGGAGAGAATGAATTAATTTATATTGGTTCAGTATAAATTAATTCATTATCTCCTTTTGTGTTTTAATGATTATGGAGTACCACCAAGTTAAGGCCGAAACTATATCTGCTATTAATTCGGTAATTGGATAATTACGTATTTATTGGAAAATAAAACTTTTTGTTGAGGTATTATGTTAATGAGTTATATCTTTACCGTGAACAAATGCTAAATTTCCTGGGGTTTCAAACAAGGTATGTTTAATCGAATAAAAGTGGATGATATAGTTTAAATCGGGTCATCGATTTTTGAAATTTCAAGAAAATTAACACGAATAATGCAAAGAAAAAAAACCTCAATACACTTCGATATTTATTACTATAAAATCAAAGTACTACCTCCAATTATCACGATTTTCCACATTGGAGGACAAATATGAAGATTAAAATGTTACGATTACGGATACCGCCAAGTCTTGTGATCTTACAAAAGCAACATGATAATTTCTACATCTACATTAGTACCCTGCAAGCCGCCTTTCGGCGTGTGGCAGGGGGTGCAAGCACCATGGCAGGGGGTGCAAGCACCACCATAATTTAAGATATAATGAACGACTACTGCAATAAAATGCACTTCCGATATTAAAGTGGTTAAGGATTTATGAACCGATCACTTGCCAAACCGTATAACTCCACAAAAAAGCAGACAAAAAAACCAGTTTGGCTTCTGAAATAAATTATTCGATACTCCGCGAGAAAAGATATTCGTTATTTTCTGGAGTTAAGCCCATGAATTAAGAAATTCACTCAAAATACCAAAAGGCATTCATCAAGTACTATGGCACCATAATCTTTCATTAAATCCTAAAATCGAATCAACCAATTTGGCAAGTGAGAGGCTCATCCCAATCAGACATTCCTCTTCAATAAAATATAAATAGGATCCATTCAAAGAGCACACGAGTATTATAGAAGGATAATGGAGACTGCGCAATTCCATGACCCTTTGACCTACGTTCGTTGAAAACACGTAAAGTTCAGGGCATGGGTCATGTGACTAACAGGAAAGGTACTAACTTAATGCAGAAGAAAATTTGCAGAGGTGACTTAATAACTTGCTGGTAAGCAGGCGGTTATCATATCTGAGTCTCCTTGCGAAGGAGAGCAAAGTAAAGTACCAATGGGTTATTAATGCATCAAAAAATTCACGTTGAATTGGTAGATAAACCATTCCTTTCAGATTTGATAATCGATCTAAGCCAGAAACCTTCACAACTATACGCAGCCCCTAGGTGCGGAATAATTTCAATAAGACATCGGGCATCTACATAAATACCCTGCAAGCCGCTCTTCGGCGTGCGGCAGGGGGTGTATACACCGAGAGTTTGAGTTACCTTTTAGCTGATTGGACTCGCGTATCGTTCGCGGAAAGAATGAGTCCCAAAACGATCTGTCCTCTCATCTATTTCTCTTATTTTATGCTCATTGTAGGATCCGCCGAAATAGCAGGGAAGTCGCATTATACCGATTACGCCTTTCGCAATCGTACATACTTTCTTTGAATGCACCAAGCAATCGCATCCTAGCTTCTAATCTGGTTTTTTTCAAGGATTAGCAGCCTGCGATCGATAGAATTTTCATAAGCTTGCTTATCGCTAAAGTCGCTAAAAAGAGTAGTTAAATACGAAATATCCTACATGTTCCTCTATAAATGAACTATCAATTTATAAACTACAAAAATTAAATTTATAGTACGGATATTATGACTTTCATCGACTGAAAATAATGCTAGTTGAATATTGAAGAAGTCGAACGTGTTATTTTAAGAGAAGGTAGGGGAGGGTCGACGTAATAGAGCATACTCCAAAGAGTACGGGACGTCACTAAACAAGAAAAAAAAGGTCGCTAAAAGAAGGAAAAAGTCGCCAGATTTAGCGATAAAATCGCTACATTGGCAACTGTTATGGGAATATATCAAGAAGAGTAGAGGTCCGATTACGCTGCCTTGTGGTACGTATGTAAAGTGAAGGAATCGCTATAGGAAGTGGACCCCAAAATAAAAGTTGCACGGGAATCAACCGAAGTGAAGAAGGAAGATATTGGAATAATTCCGTAAATGTGCAAAAGACGATCTATAAGTGAATATAAAGGCGACATGGGGTTTCCGAGAGTCACAGAAATTTTGGAACTACTGAAACACTTAAAAATACTTTTTATTTACGGCGCAAGAATTTCAAAAACAAAGAAGCTAAGGAGTTACGATTTTAAAGATTAAAAGCGGCAAAAAAATTTTACTTTTTTACTTCCCCAGTCGTACAACCTCCGTTGGAAGCATTAAGTCCAACCTCCGAGTCGTTAAATTTAATTTGAGACCGAAGCAAAAGGGAGCAAAGGAACAGTCGCTAGAGTTGCAGCCGAACGAAATGTTTGCGAACACTTGATGTAGAAATTTCCGAGCGGAACATTTTCGTCCTTCAGACGCCCAGAGTTCAAAGTGCAATTCCTCCTCTGCGTTAATTTTTTTACGTTGCGCAGGGCAAGAAATTCAGGGAATCGAGGCACCCGAAGAGAGAGAATGTTTTCTCAAAAATACGAGTTTTTCAGCCGGAGCAGAGAAGAGCAAAATCTGCCGCTAAACCTGACGTTTCGCTGGATAAATGGATCTTCCGAGAAGAATTTGAGTATTTCCTGACACTTCGCGTTGAAATGTGAGCGAAAGAGCTGCATAATGGGTTGTGTTTCGGTTTGTATATTTATTCACCGCGTTTCTTCCTCGATGGAGAATTTCAATAAAAACGGTGATAAATAAAGAAGTGAACGCATAGTAGGATAGGGAATTTCTACTTTTTTATGTTATGGTACAGTATAATCAGTGTATGTGCTTTTCATTGCTGGGTTCCCCATGAATCATCGCGCCGAGCGGTGAAGGGCTAGAGATGTAACGAAAGCTATGGCTCTAATTAAAAAGACTTGTATCCGGATCCTGACAGTCAAAATTACTTCATGTGTAATAGCTTGCGCCATTACTTGGCGAAATTACTTCACAATCCCCCCGATCTTTCAGAGTTACTCTCGAGCTAAAAGACTCAAGCAAAATAATTTCTAATTACATCCGGTACTCAATCCGGACCGCAAGAACGATTTTTACATTTTAAGCGCAGTGAAATGGAGGAATTAATCAAAATGATAACAAATAAAAATAAGCGGAAACAAGTAAACAGTTTGTTCAATGTAAATAGCGTCTGTGGTACAACCACCAAGGGAAGGTTTAGACGTGAATTTCGTATTGTTTACCACGCTAAGGATCATTACTCTCTTTGTTTGAATGTTTTGGAGAGGACCTCGGAGTTTAAATCATTATTGCAGAATATGGGCACTATAGCACTTGCCCTAGATAACTGCTTGGCTGAGGGCTTTGCGGAGACCTAGATCACTGCTTCTCAACGTGTGGTCGTCGGACCGCTTTCAGCTCTTGAGACAAAGTCCGCGAGATCAAAAATTCTATGTTATACTAACACTTTGCTCTGGTCTCTCCCAACACTTAGTTTTGACCTCCTTGAATAACAAAAGGAATTTTCATAATTTGGCGATGTTTGAAAATGATGAAGTTGGGGTTGATACTCATGAGTTTAGTGGTAGGATATCATTTTCCGGAAAATTTTTACTATAAAACTAAAGCTGTATCACAAATAACAAAATACTTCCACTCTTTAATGATAATTTATCAAGCAAACTTTATCAACATATTCATTCTGATAAAAAACGAAATATTTAGTTACACGGTAGAAGACGGTACACTACGAAAGGGTAGCAACTGAAATGATTGCGGCAATTTCCCCTTGACTTAACATTCTTGTTCTCCACTATAATAACAATCGTAGAACTAGAATAGCTTTTCAATATGCTCGTATCGAAGTTCATATAATCATATTCATTCTCAATGTTTTCCTACGTGATTTACTTTTACCACCTTAAACTTCGAGGTATAAGGACTAGGTAAAGGTGAATTATTAGCACAGAAGAGCCGTGCGGTTAAAACCCAAGGAATACCAGGTGTGAAAAATAGTGACATGACTGGGACTCGAATCCAGGTCTCCCGCTTTCCGGGCACGTATTATAACTATTGAACTACAATTCCACGTCTCGGTATAATAAATATTGAATCGGTGGGTGGTGGCGGGTTTCAGTCGGTAAATATAATAATAATGTTTTAATCTTAGAATTTAACAATTTCATCGTGAAATTTAAAATAGCATTGTCGTTAATTTAGTGTTCAATTAGTTCTATATAGTATTCTAAGCAATAATATAACTTCGAAAAAATAGCGGACGATGTAACATTAAAAACAAATAAAAATATAAGAAATCATACAACAAAGACCTCTAATTTATATCCAAGTTTTTTAAGGTAAACGTTTCGCACTCATAAGGCAAAAAATTCCGTTTTCAAGATCTTTCGTCATCAGTCCTTCGATTGAATAAACCTTCCATGTAAAAAGCTTTTCTTCCTCTAAATCATTTCGGATACTCATCCCAAATAAGAACACTATTCTGATACTGGTTTGGACAGCCAGTTCTAACTTTTCATTAGATTACTTGTTAACTAAGCCTTCTTTCTCTTGGCGAATCTCATAAATTCAGCTTTTCTGACATTTATGTGGATACGTTCGCAGTATTACAAACGGCACGCTTATTCGAAATCCTCGATGGTGATGTAGGTCCGCGGGAGTCTTCCACTTTCCCACAATGCCGCCCTCAAAGGAACGCGACCACCTCACGGACAAGCATTTCAAGGATGCCGCCGAGGTCAATTCTCACGTCCGATTCAAGTCCGGATAAGAGCCGATTGCGTGATTCCGCGAGCACATCAGTTGCAAACGTACGAAAGCGACGCGACTTTCATCTCCCATAAAAAGAAATAGAAACCTGATGAAGTTGATACGCAACTTTCTCCGCATTCATGTGAAATAGAAATCCGCTTTATTTCCATAAAGGAGATGAATGCAGCGATGCCTCGCCTAATACGTTCCAGAGTGACCTTTATTACATGAAATAAGGACTCTAAAGAAGTCTCAAAGCGTTGAATAAGAATCGTAAAAAACAAATAAGTCATAAATCGTACAATGAAGTTATAAATCGTACATATAAGCCATAAGTCGCAAACTATATATCTCTGTTAACGAACTTAACTCGTCCCAGTTATATGTTCGTAATTCGAAAAGTTTGTATCACGAAACCCAGTTTTACATTATATCTTTTCGTTTTTTCCCCTCGAAAATAAGTTCGTACCTAGAGGTAAACGAGGAGTGAGGAAAGAGTTGGTATGCATAGCGGTTCTTTGGTCGCGGTACCAGTGTATACCACTAAAAATACCATACAATATTAATAGCTAACTGAAATCGCCAGCACTCAACGATCGATCCGGATTTGTGTACAATGTACTTTGTGTAATGAACACGCGTACATCAAGGTAAATTCGTAAACAGAATCCGCATTCCTAAAACCAACAAAAGTGTAAAGATACTTCTCGAAATAGTTGCCGAAATACGTATTGAGAACAATACTTGCTAAGTGCGACCACGGAGAACCTTCCTTAAGCATTGCTGCTTGGAATTCCCTAACGGTTAGTTTGCTTGCAGAAAACGGCTTTTTTGAGATTTCCTCAAAACTCTAATGTATATTAATTCGTTAAACGCGAAACGGTCAACACGGAACAACGGCTGACACGTAAGCATTTTTCATCCACAGCGAAAATTTACCCGTAAAACTCTTCGGAAAGCACCAAACTGCATTTATAGCGGGAATACCCTTCTGGATTTTCAATTGCGTCTAATTCCGTTCATAACTTTTAAAATTACTTCCTTAACAACTTAGTTTACGTTTGATTAATATTTTGTTCGTTTAAAATTTTAAACTAACGTCGCTTTACATTATGAGAGACGATGAATACTCCTATCCATGGATTACAAAGAGGCATTGGCGAGAAAATGCACTATACACGAAATTCGGTTTACATTGACATTTAAACCCTGCAAGCCGCCAGTGGCGCGTGGCAGGGGGTGTAAAAACACCGATAATCCTATCTCACCCTAACTGCTATTAGCTTCTCTAGTACTAAGAGGGAAAAACGACCAGAAATAACTATCCGGCCTGGCAATCACTTCCCTGAACCGCTTCTTAGTTTTCTCTCGTAGCTCACGCACGTTGCTAACTGGAATAACAAGAAATGTTACGGTAACGAGAAATAACGAGAAATGTAATAAGAAAAAATGTACGATTAGCAAGAAATGTCCACATTGGTCCCCCACAATTCGTGTTAACAGATTTACATTTGATATTAGATTTACATTGAATTATAATTTAGATTTACGTAGAATATATACGAATAATTACGTCACAAAACCATTCTTAACGTACACTTACGAACCCGAAGCTTTTCCTTTCACCGTATTCCATTTTCAACGGATTTATTTCCCAGCGACGTGAAAGGGAGGCTAAAACAGGAAAATAAAAAGGGCGATTTTCGCAAGTGGGCTTCGGTCGAAGTGCGTCACGGACGACAATTGTGACGTCATTAGGACTGGCGCGCACAGAAATTAATTCTATCGGGGTTCGCGATGCTCTTACAAAAGGAGGAAAGGTGCCTATGTTTAGACTTTGATGAAAACGGGATGAATATATAAGCGTATAAATGAACAGGAAAGGTCACTGAGCAGATAATTTTTTAAGGAGGAATCGAGAAGTCTTCGGACTTTCCTCAAGATATGCCGGAACAAAGGTTGCTTCTCATCGAGATTCTTTTATGAAAGAGGGAAATGAATAGAAGAGATTATATTCGACGAAGACGATAAACAGGTTTTGACGCCCTCTTTCTCTGAAATGCTTTGCAATATTAGATTATGTAACTGACTGATAGTGACGATAAAATACCGCACTAAACTAAATATATACATACTTTGTGTATTGAGCGATTAACATGCTGTTTAAGGATTAGAATAGTGCATGACTGTGTGATGAAAAAAGAATGATATTTTAACTTAGTAAATAATTGACTAAAACGTTTAATGAAAGCAAGAATTGAAACGGATGCGTTGTAATCAAACAAAATGAAAATTAAATACCAAAATCGTGTCGAATATTTCGCAATAATAATAATAATAATAATAGGAATGATTTATTTCATCTCAAAACATTCAGGCAAAGACAAAGTTCTACATTGAATAGGTGATATGTCGAAATTAAAATCAGAAAGACTGTATTAAATGACATAAAAGTTCATATTTTACGGACACAAAACTTTTACAACGGAAATTTGTATATAAAATATACAAAGGAAATTTTCAATGTAAAACTTTTCAAATACTACTATTTAGTACCACTCACCACTACATCCAACAGGATACATCACTAATAGTAATAGATATTCGTCGACTGAATAATAACACTTGTTTAAATATATTTTTTTAAAGTATCTTTGCTCGTTTGTATTTTTGCAAGAATGTTTTAGAATTTTATTGTAAATCTTTATGCCCATGAAATATGGGGTTCGTTCAAACATGCTAAGACGATGTATCGGATACAATAACTCATTGTTATTTCTGGTATTATAGTTGTGTAGTGATTTGCTCTTTTCGAATACGTTCAGATTTTTATATACATACATTATTAATTCATAAACATAAATGCAAGGGAAAGGAAATATTACTTCACATGTAGATTCACAAATTTGGTCTTTTATATTGCAATTATAGTAGAATTAGGAATCGATGCGCATTTCATATATTTTGCAGAAACGTATGGTATCTGTTGTGTTTAATTTCAGAATTTCAGTTTGGCATTCAGAATTTTCGCTTGAGGGGCTGAACTTAAGTATTGTAACCAATAACCTCCCATTACGTTGTCATGCGAACTAATTGTTTCTCATAATAAAACAGTAACCGGTTAAGAAATTATATAAGCGACAACATTTATTGATAAATATCTTGATAATTTGGTTCTGAATAAATATTTGTAGAAACTTTCGGGCGCGGGGGGACTAAAGACCGTCAGCCGCCACCCTGGGCGCGCGCCTGATTTCACTAGATTTCTCTGTTGGGACGTCTTTCTCGAAAGAGAATCAATTAAATGAGAAAAGTCTACAATTCTTGGGCTAACTCCGAAACTAGAAACATTACCATTCAGTCTACCAATTAAGCTTCGTCATTTCGTAAACATGAAAGATGTGTTTGTAAACACGGCAAAGCCATCTAAGACAAGTCTCTTTGGTGTGTACACAAAACGTTATCCCGAGAGGGAAAATTTTCGGTTTGCGACATTTTTTGAGGTCACCCGCAACTATGCGAATATTGCCGAGAATTTGAAAGAGAATTCCTGAAGTTCTCTCTCTTCCCGAGAATTAGAAGTAATGTCGATAATCCATCTCCAGCGCTGCTTGTATGGAGGACACGGCTTCCCTTCGATTGCTGGGAAATTTCGTATTTACTCTATTACCGGGCCAAGGCCATTGCACGGGGGATATTTCAAGCCTCAGCCGCTTTATCGCGAGCATTCGACGGGAACCTGTCCGAGCCAAAAGAAAACTACAACCTCATTCCACCGCACGTTTCCTACCTCCGCTTCCAAACCTGAAGGCAGATTAATCACTGGTAACAAATCTCCGCCGGAGCATGGATGGCTGTTGGCGTTTTTCATTTGCGATTTCCATTTACGAGAATGTAAATGTCCACCATTCAATTTCGCCTGCGAACCTTACATAAAAACTTTAATTTGTGCGACCCATTTAGGAGGCAATGATTTACAAGTTTTCGCAGCTATGAGATTAGGATACGAGTCAGTATACCCGCAAGAAGTGTCACTAATACTCATCTCCAGGGAGGCATAAGTCACTGGAGTGCATTCCTCAATGTTTTTAGTCCTAAATCAAGGGTTATCCAAGTTCGAAGAGTACAACTACTCATTACCGTCTACAATTTTGATAAGTTTATGCGGCAAAAGGGCCAGTATATTCATTTTGTACCCCCTCAGCTAACGAAATAATTCGTTCCAGAATCATTTTCGTCATCTGAAACCCTCCTTAGTCTTAAGCCTTAATGGTTACCGACATTTAAAATGAAAGTGAACGCTAGCAACAATCTACCTTTCAATCTTTTACTAGACATTAAGAAACTGCTGCCTTGGTTTAGCTTTGGTCATTTGTGAATTTACTATGCAATCGCGAGAATCCTATAATAGTTACTAATTAATAGCTTCGAACAAATTCGAATTCTTTAACGACAGAGAAACAGAAAAATCTTTCGTCTGCCAAAAATTGGTAGTACGGAACACCCGTAAGCCCATCAAAATTGTAGATGTACTTACATAATAGTTAAGACTACACTTCTAGAAATTAATTATATACCTACCTCCATTTTATCCGCCGGGTATCAAAATAAGCCATTAGTACGATCATTCAAATTTACTTCACAAGGGATGAGAAAATGTTGGATCTTTGGGGCTAAAAGATAGAGAGCAACTAGAAGTCTTTAGTTCAGCATCGCTTATAAACACAAGAATACAACTGAAAATAAATAAACTATCAATAAACTAAAACTTCTTAAATAACGTCTTAAACAACAGACGTAAATAGTATCACTGAAAGTTTGCACAAATATTTAAAATATGCAAATGTAGAGGGAATCAAATCTCAACGTCCAAATCAGGCAAAGGTGTAACTGGTACATATTCAATTCTCCTTAAATAAAAGTCCTTCCAGCGATTCCTGAAGGTTTAGCTATTCAACTGAAAATAAATAAACAATTCTTTGTTCGCCACACAATTTCGAGAAATCTCCCTATATACGCATACTTTTGCGAGTTATTTTATCGGCAAGGGTGACATGCAGAAATCTACGAAAATTTTCCATTCCATTCTACATACATTCGTCTTTATTTGGAAATATTAGGACTAGAAAGTCCATTCTTTCAAATAACCCTTAACAGAATGTATGTACTGGAAAATACATAAAATTATTTTACATTTTAGGAGTTCCTTTCCTACAGAATTTGTTTTTCAAAGACTTGGATTATGCTTTAGCTTAACAAATGTAAGCATGTTTTCAGTTAGTGCTTGAGTATACCTTGGAACGTAAAGGACAGCTTTCATGCTATCGATAACGCATTTATTCACCAACTTCTACAAAATCGGTCGCATTAAAAAGTAAACGCGTGCATTTTCCGATAATAGAGGTTTAACCTTTGCGCACCGAAAATATCTACGACTCGCAGCGCACCGACTAATGGAATGGCCTCCACATCGGGAACGGAAAAAATCGAAAAAACGCTTAAGCGGTTCAAAACGTAGCGGGATAAATGCAATCAGAGATAGCGATTTAACGTCGAGCGCTCTTCGAATCAGAAAGCATCTCAAAAGGGGAAAAAAGAGTCGAGCGTCTTCTGTTTCCCAGCTTCGCTTCGCCGACGCCCACGATTTCGCAAAAATCGGTTAAACGCTCGAGAGTAACGCACGCCAACGACTCCAAATGAGAATCCCTTTGGGCTATCAACCAGTTTAGACCGCGTAGAGCTTGTAGGAGAGGAAGGGGAACTAGAGTGGGTGGAAGAAAAAGAGGGGGAGCAGGTAGGTGGTTGCTAGGCAACAGTCTCCGAGAGCTGCAGTGTCTAGAGGGAGGGAAGTACTGTGCGCCACACGCCCCATAACGCGTAAAGGGAGGATTTGATAGAAGGGCATCCTCTCTCTCTTTGGATCGATTCGAGATCTTCGGATGGAAAGGGCCATTGCCCGATAGCGGATGCTGCCAGATGTAATTTTCCTCGTTACGCTGCTGTTTCGAGTGCGGGAGAGAGTAAAGAATACGGTATCTGGGACATTTTAAAGCTAACGACAGCCAAGAAACAGCCAGAGATGAATAAGGAGCAGTTTACTGTCGCGACTGGCGTAAACAAGGAGTGGGAAAGAGGATCAAACGTTCAATTATTTGTACTACATTATCAAATTTAAATAGAGTAAGGATTTACATCATAAGTATCGATAAGCTGTATTAATATAGGTGCATAATATCAACATCGACAAATGATATCGATGCATAATATCGACATCGACAAATGATATCGATGCATAATATCGATATCGATAAATGATTTTGAAATCGATGAACAATATCAATATCGACACATTGTATGCTTATCCATCTGTAACCTAATCGATTGTTGTTATATCAATGTTAAGGTCGAGAAAGATAATGGTTTAAACAATGTATAAATATTAAATTACGTAATCGTTACTCTGATTTGATATCTTTTTACTATCCTGATTGTTATTACATCAATGCTAAAGATGCGATAGACGAATCAAATTTGCAGTAAGCTCGTTAGACTTACAATCAACTGATGCATTTATTCTTTTTTGATGGATACACAGAGTTTCATTAAACTAACAAAAATTTACAAATACTTGTATAACTTGTATTGCTGTTTACAGCATACATAAAATTGGTATCGATACGTTACTAAACTAAACATTTTGATTTCAATGGTTGATATCAATAAAGACAATGGTTTAATAATACATCGATTTCTATAAAATAATCAATACATCTTTAAGACATCGATAGTCATTGCACCAATATACAATGAAAATCTCGAGCTTCAAAATGACCTCGTCATGTTACACTTTACAAGTACATTTATTTATAATGAACCCCTACTCAAGCGCTCCGATATTCCAGTGGCAACGCCAACACATCTAACAACACTATGCTATAACTGAGCCATATTCTTATTAGAACTATTTCCGATGCTACGGGGAAAATAGAGAAGAATCAGGAATAACAAATTTTGAAAAATGAACACATGTTCATAAACATAAACTGGATTCCTCAAACCTTTGCGTAAGTAGCGTCCTACGCATTCTTGGTAACGGATCAGCAATTCTTCCCGTAATTCATTCCATCATTTTACGGTCCTGGTGACGAATGGATATTTCCCAACTTCACACTATGCGATCTAACTTTAATTTCACAATACTGGTCATTCTTATCGATAAAAATAGGTACGTTTTAACCCGACTTGGGTCTCTTTCTAGGTCGGCATACCCGTATAATTAATGCTTGTTTTCCTTCTCGACTCTTAACAGTCCCAACCCAGTAAAATGCAGATGTAAGTTACATTCACGATCGATAAATGGATTTGTACCTATCTTACTCGAGGCGCTACCCTTAATTAAGAGCAAAAACAAAATATCCGGTAAATATTGAGCGGATAGGACCTCATAGTTGGTGGGAAAATATATACACTGGCTTAAAGTAAGCTCATAAGAGCAAGTTAAGGTTCGAGAGTGAATCAATCGATCTATCGATACAAGTTGCGATTAAAGATGGAGGAGCCAACTCGAAGAGTTTCCGTTATTTTACTTTCCTTACTCCTGAAATACGATCATAAACATTACTTTTTGGGAGTTTGATTGCTTTGGTACGTCTGGTAGTCTAAAATGCAGTAGTACTCTAGTAATCTAGAATGCGATATCTAAACGTGGTTTTCAATAAGTTTAATCCGAGGTAAATTCGAGTATCTACTGCCGCATTTGAGGATCGATACATTGATTTATGCAGCTTCCTCGAGAAGTTTACTTTCTTATGCAAACAAACCGTCGTTTCCGGCAAATACCCGGCTGATGGGATGGTTTCCCCCGACGGGATATTGCATGAATTGGAGTTTTTTCAGAATTCTGGGGGTGGTAGAATCCTGGACGAGAATATTTCGATTCTAGCAGTTAAATCGACCGATAGATGAAGTACTTCAGAAGCCATTGGGAGTCTGCAGCGAACCCTTAATGGACCTCCAGCAAACATTCGGGAACGTTTTGCGTAAATTGGATAGTTTCTCTCAACAACGATGCTCAAACAAACCTTTTTTGTGGAAGGCGATGTTGGGTATAAGGACAGCCTCTTTGTATTCGAAAGTCAATCCAATTCCGGAGATGCAGAGCTGCCCTCCCATTTCTGGATGAGATACTGGAAGCCACGGTCTAGATCTGTGCTTTCCAGCCAATGTGCGGTACGGTATGATGCTGTAAAGATTTTTGTTTTCGTATCTCAAAAAATAGCATCCCAAAAGAATATATTTTCGAATTCATACGCATGAAACCAGTTTAACCGCACCAATTTATCGCTTTAAGTACCCTCATTTAAGCCTAAAATAAATCGTTTCTAAATGGCTCCTGGTTTAGTACGTCGCGTGGTTATAATAAATACATAGGTGTGCTGTGGACGTTTAAAGGTTGTTAAGCGATGATCTACCGCAAAATGGCCAATAGTTACGCAGAAAAGCTATAGACCGAAGTTTAGTATACACATGTGAATAACACAGAACACCGTGGTAAACACGTAAACCTAAAGCTTTGGCATAAGAGAGACAGTGAATTATTAGACAAATATATGCAGTAAAACGAAGGTCATCCATAAAATTATGATGTAGAACAGTGGACGCCTATATCTGCAAAAAAGTATGAATTATAAAAAAAGCATGAATTCAGTCCTTTCCTCATTTGATAACAATGGGTAATAATGATTATAAATTATATCTTTCGCGAGTCTGAAAAGATCGAGATAACGCAGAAACACGTAAGGAATTTCCGAAGAGGAAAATGATGCTTGGGAATTAGAATACTTGGAAGAAAGATAAACCTACAAGAATGTATATCGTAAAACAAATGTGAAAACATAGATAAAAAGGTTTCAGCAGAAAAGGTCCGAGAAAATTGCTCTCGATAATAAACAATACTCGTTAAAAGATTAATAGGTAATCTATTTAACGTAATGCAGATGGATATAAATCCATAGGGAGTTAATGTAAACCAGGACGAGATAAGGAAATCGATGCGTTAATCGCTAGAGGACACACCTAATTCTTCAAGAGCATTAAAAAGGAAAAAAACGAGCTGATGATGGGAAAACATAAAATATAAATGGTTAGCGGCGAGAGCGAGGTCGTCGGCGTTAAATGATTACATCATAAGCTGGAAAGGCATAATTGCACAATCTAAGTTCTGGGCCTAAATCTTTCTCGCGTTAACTTTTTCAGCCTCTGAGACTGGACCTTGTTTGACAGTTCAATTTATTCGAAACTGTGACGCTAACAAAACGCCGAATCATTCCCAAGGTCAGACATTTTTAATTCCTTCTATTTAGAAAATAAACCGGACGTTCCCGCGTTTTTTGCCTTCGGAATGAAACGGCGGAGAGAATAGGTTCAGTCGTCGATGGAGATCGCAAAAAAGAACAGAGTGGCGATTTGATTTGAAAGGAGAAAAGCGTGGAGAAAACAGAAGCCGGTCGCACGGCGTGTTACCGCCTTCTCGGAACGAGAAACCGAGACCACTTAAAGATGAGGAAATCGTCAATTTAACGATTTCGAAGCGTCATAACGCACGTGATCCAGAATGTGTCTGCGGAGCAGAATTTCCAGATCATGTACTCCTCTGCGAAACAGATTTCACCAAAGACGTTTCGTCTAAACCAGGAGTGCCTAACATGAGGCACATGGGCAGTACGTGGCCATTAAACCGACTCTGTGAGTCCCCACACGCTAATTCACCCCAGTGTAACTAATTCTTTCCTGGAAATTCTATACAATTTTTTCCTCTGAGATGAGCTTTATAACTGATGCGGAAAAAGCGAAATTTCATTGGATTTCAACAAAAAAAGTTAAAAACTATCCACTGGTAAATAAAATTGTAAAGCTATTAAACGGGCAAATTCGGTCGACTATCATAACTTCAAAATATTGCGACATGAATTATATGCGGCCCGCGAATACTTCATAGGATAATACGCGGCCCACTTGTAGCGCTTAAGTATGTACATATATCTAAATTACTTTACGAAAGTTCAAAAGTTGAAGCTTTTTTTATTTCTCTATAAAATATCTTTTTCTA
>KZ308684.1:1882203-1894222 GCA_000376725.2 Ladona fulva | reverse complement strand
ACGAGTAAAAATTGCTTGCATACTGTAAGATAGATTAACTAAATCATTGTGCACCACCTGCAACACTCCGTCTGCTCGGACTGCCATCCACCAACTCTAATACCCTAAACGAATTACTCAATATACGTCCATAACAATTAGGCATAATATTAGTTAGGCACTCCCATATAGCCAAGTGGGCAGCGCGTTCAGCTTCGGTGAAAGCTTTTTAATTCCCGGTGGTGGCTCATGCGCGAAATGACCTTAGCTGTCGAAGCACTTAAATAATACCACTACTACTTAAAAGAACAATTGCTTCAAAGTCACATAAAATGTCATTTTGTCAGAGCATTTTTATTACGCCATTCAATAATAATCTGCATTCATTGCTACAAGTATATTTTATCAATTTCAGTGAAAATCGAACTAATCCGACATTGATAACATTTTCTTCTTCGCAGATTAATATCAATAAATGTGTGTTACCTCCCTATTGCTCTTGCTATTGCATTATCTGCCCTCTCGTTGGAACTCTGTAATATCTGAATCTTATGCAACACAACAAATCCATGTGCATTGCTGGCCGCATAACATTCTGGATACCCCAATAACTGTGAATTAGTCGACCTCTTCATTGTTCACCTCTCTGCTGGACGACTCCAGGGGTCGCCTTCAGGCAGAAGGTTGGCGAAACAGAAACTAACAACGTCGCCGGCAACAATGAAGAGATCATCCGAAAGCCACCGAAATCTACGTACTAAACGAATCAGTCATTCACGACCTTGCGCCCTTAAGTGTGCGATTAAAGTGATTCGATGATAATTTGGGAAATTGATGTGAAAAATCTTTGTCGAAACGCTATGTTATATATAAATTAATTGTATTGATAAATAATATTTTTCTAAATACTTTTACTAAAATTATTTCCATACCGGGAATTAGCGACTACGAGGCAGTATATTTAGAGCTCTAATGGAATAAGAATTTCTGTACGTAAACTGAAAATAAAATAGTGTATAGTTTTCATCGGGCTAATATTGATGCTTTTCGTTGCTACTTAAGAAGCGAGTTTGAGGGATAAGTAATGGGTCAGACATAAAGGAAATATGAGTAAGCTTTAAGCAGATACTGAATAAAGGAATGGAAATGTATGTACCAATAAAGAAATTACAACGGAATGCGGACCCTGAGTATTATAACACAGATATTAGGAGACTGAAAAGAAAATCATGGGACTTGCATAAAATGAGGAAAATCAGCAAACAGAATGAAATCAAATATAGGGATGTAGTTAAACTGTTAAATAGTAAGAAGAAAGAGGCAGAAAATAAATTTCTAGAATATTTAATGATCAATAACGGTAGCAACAGTTTTTATAAGTATTTTAAGCGTAGGAGAGGAGATCGTGAAATAGAAGCGATAGAGGGATCTCGTGGAAATATCGTAATTGGAAATACTGAAATTGCAGACGAATTCGGAAATTATTTCGCAAGCACTTACAAAGCACGGGATAAAACAAATGACCTTAACTTATTAGAATGTGAACAGACTTCATACGTACCTTTCAGGATATGCTCTAAAGACATCTTTAAAAAGAATCGATAAATTAAAGAATGATGAATCACAGGGTCCAGACGGAATACGAAACGAAGCCTTAAAGCTAGGAATCCCGGAGATAATTCCATATTTAAAACGAATATTCAACGTAGCCATAAACAACGGGCAGGTACCAGAAGATTGGAAATCCGCAATCGTAGTTCCTGTTCATAAAGGAGGAAGTAAAAAGTCATTTAAAAATTTCAGACCTATCAGCCTAACTAGCGTAGTGTGTAAGGTATTCGAAAGAGTGATAGCGGACTATCTAAAACACTTCTGGGAGACAACAGGGCGGCTTAATGAAAACCAACAACACACAAATGTTAGGACTATATCAGGATTTAATAGAAGCACAGGACAAGGGCGATCAGGTAGATGCTGTAGTAGTGGATTTAGCGAAAGCCTTTGATGTATTGGATCACAGTTTGTTGCTACAAAAAATCAGTATGATGGCGGTAGATCCAAGGATAGTGAAATGGACGGAGGTCTTCATTCGTAGTAGAACGCAGAGAGTAAAAATAGGAGACAAGCTATCAGACACAATTAAAGTAACTTCAGGGGTAGCGCAGGGTAGTGTACTGGGCCCGTTACTCTTCCTAATATTTATGAACGATATGCCGAGAGTAATATAATCGTGTACGATTATTTGCGGACGACTGCATAATCTACAGGGTTATAAAAGGGAACGGCGATTGCACCGACTTGCAAAGTGATATCGATGAATTGAATAATTGGGTGAACTCAAACAAATTGGATATCAACAAAGATAAATGTAAAGTAATTAGCGTTGATTAGAGTAAATTTCATTATTCCTACAATATCGGCGGTAATGTTTTAGCGAAGGAAAATAAGGTTAAGTACTTGGGAGTTACTTTCAGTAGAGATTTAAAATTGAATGCACACATAGAGAATATCATAGGCAAAGCCAATAAAACGTTAAATTTTGTAATACGCTCTCTCAAAAAGTCAAACAAGAAAATAAAAGAAACTGCATATAAATCGTTGGTTAGACCAATACTAGAATACGGTGAATGTATATGGGATCTTTACCAAAAAGAAGTTAAAAAGGAATTAGAAAAGGTGCAAAGAATGGCGGCTAGGTTCGTTTTGGGAAGATATGAAAAGCGTAGCAGCGTTTCTCAGATGTTAGAAGAATTAGGTTGGGACAGTTTAGAAATCAGGAAGAAGAAAAAGAGATTATCAATATTTTATAAGTTATTCGTGGGAATTACTGCGTTTAAGGAAATACGCGATAGAGTAAAGGAGGCAGATTACCAGGGTAAGCACTACCACAAATACAAAGTGAGATGCTTTAAGTAAAGAACCGACAATATGAAATACTCTTTTTTAAATAGAACTATCGAGGATTGGAACAGTCTACCAGCAGAAGTCTTTGAGCCTTTCCCAAAAAATGTCAAATGTTTTATGAAATGTATAAGTAAAACTAATAAGATGACGAGTGAGCCTGCCGATGACGAAGTGTGAGACGAGTAGGGGATCGCCTGGTAGGGTGATGTACGGTGGGGACTTCGGGGGCCCCGTGACCGCTACGGTAGCCTTGAAGGCCTATCAGGAACCCTGAAAAATCTTACGTGATAAGTGTTATCGACAAGTTGTTATAATGCTGTTTAGGGGTAATTTTCAGTTAATGTATATGTATTGTATATATTGTAATGTATATATTTTAATTTTTGTAGTGGTTGTGATGTAAAAGTATAATTGAACTTGTAATTGTGATTAGAGTAGTTTTTAAACAATTGTAGTTAATTGACGGGTAGATAGATACCAACTTTCTGTATTTGTTTATGTATAACTAAGCATACATATTGTATGTAATAGTTATGTAATGCAGGGTAACTAAACGCCGCCACCGGACGAAATCTCTAACTGCGGCGGTATTGACTAATAATAATAATAAGCGTTAAATTAGGTTATTGAGACGGTAGGGAAAATAAATCGAAAAAAAGGATGATATTGAATATTTGCTTTTCCTGCAGTTTTTGTGGTAATTTTTGTAGACCTGCATTTTGAAGAATCTCAAAGCATTAGCTATTAAATTCAATAGTAATGTAATCAAGTTTGTGACACTATAGTAGTGACTCCGCTCTCTCTAATACGTTTCAAACGTTCCCTTTAAAACGTATTTCTTTTCAAGCACTGATAAATATCAGGCAAAGTTAATAAACATCAATCTGTATAATGACGTCTCCTTAAAGCATTCAATACAATTCGAATTTTAATGAGAGGAGTCCAATGAAAAGGATGGTATAAATAAAATTACAATTACTCTTTTCCACAGGTGTATTTACAGAAGTAAAAAACACGTGTTTTTTACTTCTGTAAATGTGGAAAAGAGTAATTGTAATTTTATTTAAACCATCCTTTTCATATGGATTTCCACAAGATCAAGCCTGCCACAATCGATTTAATTAGAGGATTCCATGTTATTGAGTTTCCAATTTACTTTATAGTCGAGGAAGTGTGAGAAAGGCCTTTCTTAATGAATTCAGGGATGAAATGCGATGGATTAGTCACTACTATTTGCTGGATTTTTCTTCCTACAAATTGGAAATTAATATTGACTTTTAAGAATGAAAATATAATGTCAGACTCTAAACAGCACATTATTGAATAGTAGTCGACGTGATAAATTAAAGTTTACAGATGAATGTACTTCGCATTAATATGTATTAAGAATATATTTACTAAAAACAAGATATTTTGTTCAGTCTCTAAATAGTTAACTCTTTCGCAAGTTTCTCTATTTTTCCAGTATTTACTCTACGAAAGAACTCCTTGTCTCTTTTGGTTCCTTTAGCAAGATGAACTCTTCAATTAAAAGTTTTCATTCGCTATCAGGGTTTAATTAAAATTCCCTCTTCATTCAACTATCCTAGATTATCTTAATATATATAGGTAATATCTGTTGCATAGAAAAGTATTAAAATCAAACCGTTAATTATGAGGGTTTTTAGGTTTCAGAGAAAACGTAACCCTTTAGAGAGCATTTTCTGACCTACTCGCTTTGTAAGGAATTTATTCATCATCTTCAACACATCATTTGGATGAATTCCGGTTATTGCCTCGAAAACGTATATTCCTAAGTAAAAATGTGTGACCGAAGTAGACTTGGAAAGGACAAGTCGTCGATCAATTATCCTCTTGCGACTTTGGAAGCAAGTTATGGAGTGGGGTAGTTCCGTCAAAGCAAACTTTAACTTTAACATATAAAAACATAAAGTTTTATATGAGATCTAAGAATATCGGCAGTTATATGAGGAAATATGACATCTACATAAGTACCCTGCAAACCGCCTTTCGGCGTATGGCGGGGGTATAAGCACCATGACTCTATTTCCCTAATCGATTGCTTTCGCGTATCGTTCGCGGAAAAAATTAATTTTTGAAACGACTTGTTCTAGGAACTATTTCTCTGATTTTCCCCGCAGTATCAGAACGGCCTATGTAATATGGGGGACGCATTATGTCAGCTACATCATCTGTGAACGTGCTTTCTATAAATTAATTAAGTAGATTTATCCTTTGTTTAATCCTTCTATCTTCTAAAGATTCCCATCCCGCGTCCTGAAGCATTTGCGTAACACTCATTCATATTGTCGTAACAATTCTTTACAAAACGTATCGCCTTTTACTGTACTTTTTCTAATTCCCGAACACAACATTTTTCTGCAGGGTCCCATACACTACACGCATACTCCAGGTGAGGCCTGACCAACGCATTATAACATCGCTCACGGACTTTTTCTTCGCTCCTACCGACAATTATCTTCACGAATCCAAATTTCTTAAGCGCTCGACCACATATATTACTGATGTGGGTACCCCAGGTTAAGTTATTGGCGAGGGTTACTCCAAGTCCTTTCAGCGTTTCTACTGTTGATAAAGTTTTCCCTCGGAGCCTGTACGAATAATCATTGGCATAATTTTTCCCTTCGAAGAAGTTGATTACTGAACATTTATCTATATTGAGCTCTAATTGCCAAGCATCGCACCATTTCTTAATTTTATCTAAATCGCACGATAGGGTTAGTCTATCCTCTGAGCTTCCTATTTCTCTATAAATTAACGTGTCGTCCTCAAATATCCTAACTTTACTATTAATGTTATTGCTAAGGTCGTTGGTGTACACTAAAAATAACGGTCCGATTACACTTCCTTGTGGCACGCCCAAGGTCACTTTAACCGAGTTGGAACTTACACTATACTAGTAGTACTACTCGTTGTTCTCTGTCCGAGTAAAAGTCCTTAATCCAGTTTATTCTCCATTGATACCCGCAACTTATAATTTATACAATAATTTATTATGTGGAACCTTTTCAAATTCTTTTCGAAAATCTAAAAATATGGCGTCGACTTGCCTTTTATTTTCAGCAGATTTCAAGATATTGTGAACTAATCACGCTAGCTGAGACTCCCAGTATCGCCTCTTACGAAAACCATGTTGGAAACTCACTATGAATTTGGACGTGTCGAGAAAGCCCATTAAGGAACTATCTATTACATGTTCCATTATTTTGCCGCTTAATGACGGTAAGATGTAGGCCTATGATTCGATGGATCCTCCTTTAAGTATTGGAGTAACATTCGCAATTTCCCAATTTTTCGGAACTTTTCCTTCGCACATAGACTTTTCAAATATTACTTTCAGAAATGGGGCTACGCTTCCCACTACTTCCTTGAATACCTGAGCTGCTATGTTTTCAGGACCGGGAGCTTTATTAGGTGCTTTATGGACTCAGTCCGATCAACCTCCGATAGGGTACCTAATGTGTTATTGAACGTAAATACGCTACGGAAAAGAATCATTTACGATGTTTGCTTTGCCCTTTGTATCGTTTATTACGTTCCCGCTATTATCTTTTAATGAACCTACCGTTTGCTCTTTACCTTGGACCTCACGCACGTATGACCAAAATGCTTTAGGGTCCTCATCTAAGTATTCACATAAGATCTTATACTTGAATTTGCGGAGGGCACCTGGCATGGTCCGCTTTGCTTCCGATTTGGCTTGTTTGTAATCGCTCTTTACTTGATCCGTGTTGATATTGTTTGGATGTCTCCCGTAGGCTTTTAATTTCGAATTTAAACGCCTCTGTTTCTTAAGAGCTTTTGTAGTGTCTTTATTGTACCACCTTGAATCATTACTACTTGGGAATCAGTTCAATACTGAACCGAATCTGGTTTAGATTGCAATTCTGAAATAATATGCAGTATCACACGAGATCATACGAGAGTAATAATGCTCCACATAATTCCAACAGGGGAAGACTGACTGTTTTTATGGGTGCCTCCTTGGCTTTGGCAAAAATAAGTTTCGAAGGTATCTTCTTTTGAACGATAGTAAACTGCAGCTGCGTAATCTCGCTCCGAGGCATCTGCAAATCCGTGCAGATGCCAATGGTCTTGCGAATAAGCTCCTAATTATCGTGGGATTTTTAGATATTGTAGGGTTAAGAGCTGTTTTCTCAAGAAGGACCAAGTTTCTCCCTGATTGGTGTATCCCAGTTCAGGCCTAATATCCACGAATTCTGTAAAAGTATTTTAGCTGTGATTAAAACAGGTGATAGCCAACCCAGAGGATCAAACAGTTTTGTAATCTGGAAAAGAATTGTCCTTTTAGTGACGACTGACTGAGAATTTAACTGATTAACTCTGAATGAAAAATAATCCTCGTGTGGTGATCATTTGAGACCTAGTATAGGTACAGTCTCAGAGAATACAATAGCTTTTTCGTTTGATTACTGTATCTTCAATTGTATCTCCACCTGAAAATATGTCGCCGACATATGTTTGACTTCGAAGAACTGTAGATCCCTTAGGAAAGAGTTCTTCCTCATCCTCTGCCAGTTGTAGTAATGTCCTGATGGTGCTGAGGCTGTGCCGTAAGTAACGGTTGTAGTCTCCAGTGGGCTGTGTGGGATCTGATCTCCAGATGATTCGTTGAATATCCTCCTCCTGCACCAGAATCGATCTGAACATTTTAACAATATCAGCACTGAACACAAATTTATAAAATCTCCAACGAGTTAAAATCATAGGCAAATCAAGTTGTAATAACAAAGGAGCGCTAATTTGCGCGAACAATTAAACATTTTTACAATATCAGCACAAAATACAAATTTATAAAATCTCCAACGAGTTAAAATCATGGGTAAATAAAGTTTTAATTTAGGACTTGTCTTTAAAAAGTCATTAAGAGAATACCCTGTGGTACAGCATCGAGATACATTAAATGCCACGCGAATTTTTTTATTTCCGTCAGTACGAATAACTTCATGGTGTGGTATTTAGTATGAAGTATTTTTGAGAATGTCTTTTTGCGGGATTTCCACCATATGTTCCAGTCTTCTACACTCCTCCATGAAGTCTATATAGACAAGGTTCAATGTAGAGTTGCGTTGCCTATGAGTTTCTGATTTCAGAAATGCAGAAACAGCTATTTGCCTTGAGCCTTGAAAATTCGGTACATTAAATAAAAGTAGTTTTATCACATAACGTCCGTCTTTGTTGCGAAATACAGTACTCCTAAAAAGTTCCTTTCGGTAAAACTAAGTCAGCTTGTTCAAAATAAGAACTGAAAAATTTAGAGAAAATTCAGTATGAATATTGGAGTATAAAGTGAGAGTAGATGAACCATGAGACACGGCAGTAACGACTCTACCAACTCCTGTCACAGACACATTTACCGTCTTCCTTTTTAACATTAAAAGATTTGCAACACTATCGCATATTAACGATCTTTCTACCGGTCCAGTAATGCTCTGACCTTTGACGTAAATCCCTCTTTAAACTTTAGCACTACTTAGGCAGTGGCTAGCAAAATAGTTTTGCCCGTCACGAAGTAAAACTCGTAGCTGATTGATCGCTTTTAACCGCTTGCGATGCTGAAGCTCTCGTATCGCTCGGAATCAATTCTCGCACATGATCGGTCTTTGGTCTTTCCGCGTGTAACTTAGTGTCCGTTATAGATGAGACATCGACTTGTGACGCGACAATCAGGCAAAACATGATTTTGTAATACAGTTTGCAAAAAGTGTGTTGTGCTGGACTATTTCTCTTCTTTCCGCAATCGTCATGCCACTAAACGCTGAGCAGAAGCTTAAGGAATGATTGCCTCTGCAATATAAACAAATTTGCTCTCTTTTTTTCCGGGATTTGATTGAGCGACACTAGCGTGAATCCGATGAGATTTATTACGATTACCTTGCTTGGTGAAATTCGAATTGGTTCTCTCTGCTTTTTCTTCGAAATGTGCTCAAATGAACTATTTTCCAAAAACAAACTCAAACTTCTCTAAATTGAAAAGCCTTTTCTTGCGTAATTTCCGAAACTTCTCTAGTTTCGTAATCCAATTTTTGAACAATCAGATGTACGAACCATTGATCCCATTGGTCTACTGGACATTAGAAGTGGCGAAGACCCTGAATAGCTTCGTCGACGATATCTATTAAACGTTTGATTTCACCTGGGAAGTTCAGCTTGACAGGTGTGGCATAAATGAATCTGTCTAAATGAGTAGCTAATCGAATGCGGAGTTGTCGTAACAATTCTTCCCATGCTGCTTCAAGATTAATTTCTTTGACTATCTGAGCAGTATGACCTTCTAAGCTATTTATAAGATACTGCAATTTAATAACAGGAGAAAGTTTTGAATTGAGATTGTCTTTGAAAGTTTCCCATTCTCGCTGTTTTCCGCAAAATTTCGGAACGATAAGTGAGTTGAATTGACACTGAAATCAATATACACTTATTTGAGTAGCCGATGTTTGATTAATCGAGCTCGTTCCAGAATCTTCGAGCGCCTTAAACTGCCGTAAATCGGCCGTCAATACAGCTCTTGTGCACAAAAATTCTTTTTCGATCTTACTATACGAATCGAATTTAAAATAATGATAGTCGAGATGGTCTTTTTTCGTGACCGTGAGCTGAATATACCCTATTTTCGGCGTCGCAACGAAATTCGTAACATTTACACTCAATTTTTAAACTACCTAACGGACTGTATTAAGAAAATGAAACTTTTTATTCAAACACTTTGTATAGAATAGTTATGAGGCACAAGGTTTCGTGTTTATTTTATGTATATTTCAAAATATATAAAAGACCAATCTTCGCTCATAAACGTTTTCTTGTTATTTTGTGTAATAGAGCAACAAACGTGTAAAAATATCAAGTTTTGTTTTCCTCAGCGGAGTACTGCCTGAGATAACGTGTCTCAAAATTGCTAAAAATCTATGTCTAACTGTAGAAGGCTGTGGTAGGCGGTCAAAAAATGACTATATCTCAGCAAGTATTTCACCGATGGATGTAAAACTTGGGAAATATCCATAGTAAATATGAGTGTATATACACGCAAAATTTCATTGAAATCGGTGATGGTCGGGTGGGGAACGTTGTTCCCCTTGACATGGAATGGCCCCGCTATGAATACTTCGCCAATTATTTTATCCTGACGATCTTTACGATAGATCTTGAAACCTTTAGGGAATACTTCGTAGTCGCTAATTTCATCTGCAAGCCAGCTTTCTGTACTTATGATTATATCTGAATTGTTATTTCGGACAAAATGCTCTAGGTCGGCTACTTAATTTTTGATACTCCTAAAATTTATAACAGCAATCGATAAGTCAATAACGTAGGGCGAAGCCTGAGTGACGCATTGTGAATCATTTGCAGGACAATAAACGGTATTCGGTATTATATCCGCATTGATTCGCATCTGATGATTCGCATAAGTTAGAAGCATCCCCATTATTTAAAATACCCTTATCCTAAAAAATATCTGCAATGTTTATAAACCTTGTGAGCCACCCCGCTCGCCACCTCGGCAATATAGTGGACCCCAGCGCTGTTTAAGGCGAAGGGATACAGTCATGAGCAAAAACACACAAAAATTGCGGGTAACGTAAGATTCGGGATACTCTTAAAAACTCCTTCTATGTAACATGTTGCAACACTGTAAGGAGACCATTTCAAAGATAACGGGAGTTATATTCGCTGCAATTGTGGGGGTTCGGTTTCAAGAAGTGGTAGGAGCATCGCGAGCTGCTCCCGTAGCGGACATCCATTTAGAAGGACGGATTTAATTTTAAGAAATACATTGATGGAAACGTTGCGTATATTGCGTTGCGATGGCAGCTCAAAATGTATGAGTTATAGACAGTATAGATTGAATGAATTCGCAATTTAGAATAGTCAAACAAGTCGAATACGTCTTTTTACCGCAAATTAACGCTAAGGACCTCCGACTCGCTGATTCTCTAACGGAAGGAGAACAGGTGCATAGAGCAGTCATATTTTCTTACCTACTGTCACCAACATTATCACAAATATGCCCGATATGTAATCTCAGAAAACTGTTCCAAAAAGTGATGGCGAACCTTATCTCGGATATTTCACATGGATCTTTAGTAATAATATTTCTATTAACACTAACCTCTGCAATGTCGCGTAAGTGGGTTCAGGTATTGAAAGTAATGAAACAGGAAGTTAACGACTTCGTAAATGTTATTAGTGATTATTTTATTATTCGGTGCTGATAACGTTTTCGGTAATATGTGTAGATTGTTTTAGGGTGTTCTTCATTATTGTTGCCTTAACATTCATCGATACAAAATTTGAAAGTAATTTATTAGTAAATTAATCGAAAGCGAACACCGAAGGGATCTGCGATCAATGTTAAAAGTAATAAATGCATTCTTTCAGAAATGAGTTCGGATGCAGGTGATCCAAGTTCCTCCTGATGCACCGCTTATTACTCCTTAGCAACTTCTCTGAAAGAAAAACCAATAAACTCTAGAGTTAAATAT
Organism: Ladona fulva; assembly: GCA_000376725.2. Lineage (NCBI taxonomy): Eukaryota > Metazoa > Arthropoda > Insecta > Odonata > Libellulidae > Ladona > Ladona fulva. The sequence continues at coordinate 1,882,817 of KZ308684.1, read as the reverse complement.
TAAGCTAAGGGAGCATAATACGTTCTGCGGTAATTCCTGGGAATGTGAGCTGAAAGAAGTTTTCAATGAATACATGTTTAAATCTCTGCTGATGATAAATAATAAACTGAAAATTGCTGATGATAAATAATAAACAATCAAAGCTGATCCCTGGTTATTAGATTTTCAGTCTTACTTGTCGTAGTTAGATACAAGTTAAGGGATCATTTATCTGCAAGGAAAAAAAGAAAAATGTTATATAACTGGCTAGATAAATTGCTTGATTATATTCTTTAAATAATTTGTGTATTTCTATTTGTGGTATTCTATTGGTAAGCAAAGCAAATACCTTAATAATCTATCCATCCCCCTTCGTTCCTGATTTCCAAACGAAGACTCAAGTAATCACGTTATTTTAAAACTCCAGATTACAGAAGCCCAGCTGTTAGGAAAGGGCATAGCATCCATGTGCATTTCACTATGGATCAGTCTGCAAGTGATGGGGTTTCGGTTTTTCTCATTTGCTTCCCCTTTCGTATTTCCCCTTTGTTTCCACTTGGGAATATCTAGGTTCAAGGAAGTCCTTTATTTCATCCAATGTGTCATTCTTCCGACATAATGCTTGCTATCCCTGT
>KZ308684.1:1869492-1882141 GCA_000376725.2 Ladona fulva | reverse complement strand
ATAGATGATTAATTTGAATGGTACTTAGGAAGAGAGACTGCAAATAACCATAGAAATTTACAATAACAAATTTATGTTGCTAAAAGGATATTGTTCATATCGAAATCATTGGGAGAAGAGGAGGGTAGACAATTTCAGGACGCTGACGTTTGCTATAAATCTTCTGGCAGTTACATAAAGATTACTCAAATGGACAAACGGAAATGGTTATTTGTAAGGCGGAGGAGGTGGGGGAGGGAGTAGTATGCTACATATGTGTGTGAATAGGCAGGTAATGGGTATCAAACCACTCGTACCGTTCTACAGATTACGAATAAACAATGCATAACGTATACAATACATAAAATATAATAAATATATGTATAATGGAGTTGGTTGGAGGAAGTTGAAGTTTCATTACCCGCATTACCCAAATCCTTGGAAGGAATCTTAACTATATTTCTTCAATGGAAAGGGGAAGCAGATTTTAATATATATTTTTTCTGTCAAGATATGACTGCTATCGAATTTTTATATATGTGCCCCTGGATTTAGTAAATTTATTTCGAACTTAATGCTCAACGCGGTTCAACAATATTTACACCAAAATAAAGGTTATTTTATATTTTATCACTGGAGTTTTTGGTTGATGGCAACGAAGGACTACATTTATCGTGAATAAATATTTAAAACAAGGTACCAAAATACGGTACTTTATGCGAATCTCGGTTTTTCATGCTGTATAAAAATTAATTACAAGGAATATGCACAACTTACGGCATCACAATCCCATCCAGAGACACAAGTGGGATTTTAGCTTTTTCAAATTTTCGAATACGTATTATATTGTTGGAATTTTGCCGCCCAATTTTGATGGAATTTCTCTCATGTACGAAGTACTTAATTTACACTTTCTAACAGCAATGTCATATATAATGTATATAGTTACGTAACCTTAGGTTCAGGGATAAGCGAGCAAAAGTTTTTAAATATACATCGCACTTTCTTCTAAGAACTTTAATAACGTCCACCTTCGGTTCACCGCACTTCCAAGATGTCTACCGTGAACTCTCTCTCAACGATCACTCTCTTTCGTTTCCACAGCTGTCTCGTTCCTACAACACTCGTTTCCCCAACTGCCTCGTTCCTACAACACTCGTTTTCCCAACTGCCTCGTTCCTACAACACTACCCCCCTCTATAAATGCTATTCGTCCCGAATAGCGCCGCCAGATGCCCACTATGATGTGCCTCTCCCTCTATATGGACTTAGCCGCTCGATATGAACCACCTTCGGTTTCGTCTTAGGCGTTAATTGGATCCTGTACACGATGTCGTTGATCCGCTTCATAATTCTGTATGGCCCATCCCTAGGTCTCTACAGCTTTGGACTTAGTCCCCTTCTCCTCTGGGGTTGATACAACCACACCAAGTCGCTGGTCAAGTCTCATCTTCGTCCTGTCACTGCACATCTTCGGCTTATCTCTGGAAAAATTGTGGGTGACTTTCAACCGGTCTACTAGCTGACTGACATATTCCGGAAGTACAACTTGTCGGTCCTTCTCTTCAGTGGTTGGTACGCCGAAAAGTCAACGGGTAGTCTCATTTCTCCCCCGGTCAATAGTATGTTAGGAGTGTAACCTGTAGCTTCTGTATTGACTAACTGACACTAACCTGTAGCTTCATGTTGGGAACTTCTATATGTCAACAAGAAAAGTGGTATCAAAAGGACGCAGAAGTTACCAATGTTATCCACAAGTTTTGTGATGTTGCTACACTCCCTGTCAGACTAGATATTGCAGCGTCCCACTCGTCAATACGTTCGTAAACTCCCAATTCTTCGCCATTTTTCAACACTGCCCTGTTGTCCGACAGGTTTGCCACTTTTACGTTCACGATATTATTCAGTTTGACCAACTTCCTGGCAATTAGTAGTCCATTCTTGGTCTTCGATGGTTCAATAACTACCACTCTTTCCGGGACATTCTTCTCTAATCGAGCTTGAACCATAACTTCCTAATTTGGGGGAATACTCAAGTCTCCATTTATGAGAACATTGGTCCGTTTGATTGATGACAATGACGATGAAAACAAAAGTTTTTCATTCCCGATTCGAAGGAAATCGTTCTGGAAGTCTACCACAAAGATGAAGTCTGTCATGATGTCCAGGACTAATATAAATTCGTCCTTGATATCGGCGGCGAGCACTTAAGTTTCGATTTCTATGCTCCCCAGGATGATTTTGGCAGAGGTTTCCCACCTTATGGCGAATTGCTCTCCACTTACTGTCTCCAACATTGCTTTGTTCGATAAACGGGTCACTAGTCGGGTAAAAGTCATGTCCGGTCTCATTACTGATCTGGTCGCTCCCGTATCGATGGTAAAATCGCAAGGCCGCCCATTCGCAAAGCCTGAAAAAATAAGCCTTCCGTTGCTCTTCTTGACGGCTGAGATTTTAATTCTAGGGGCTTGAACCCTGTTCGCCAGCATACGCCCCATTACACTGGCGACTCGGCGTTTCCCGAACCTGTCTTGTGTGCCGGACTCGGGAACAAAAGAGTTGGCGGCAATCTCTACTAATATGCCCTCTTTTTCCGCAGGAATGACATTTAATCTCCCTTGGTTCATTCCCGGCGAATATGATGAATAAATTCCTCTCGGGTTAAGTTGGTGTATTCCTCCAGGTTAAGTCGGTGAAACCGAACTTCGACACCCTGAAGATGGCTGCTGAGTCTGTGGCCGAAACGTCGGTGGAATACACCAACTTAACCCGGCTGGGAACCCGAGAGGAATTTATTCATTTAATCTCCCTGTTTGGATGTTTTGACGTACTTGGCCGGTTTTTCAGACTCTCCGCAATTTCACGTAATGTCTTCCGTATGCCCCTCTCTTCATCCTGGTCTGACGACGGATACGAAAATTTGATCACCCGCACTCGGTCTCGTTTGTAGTAATTTCCGGCGCCTTCGTATTCTAATGCTCGTAGGATTTCATCGGCTAGGTTCGTCATTCTCGAGGTCCTCAAAAATCTTTGAGTTTCAGGATTCCGAAGTCCATCTTGGAAGGTCGTAACAGCCAAACCTTGAACGATGTCCTCAGGTGCATGCGGATAAGCTAATCTCGTCATTCTTTCCACCTCGGCCCCATATTCCTGCAGCGCTTCTGTCGGCAGCTGAGCCCTATATTTCAGCTGGGATTTGTACACTTGGACGAGATGGCTCTGCCCAAAGCGAAGCTCTAGGGCAGCCACTACAGACGAGTAATTGTTTTGGTTTATTTCGGAAATGTTTTGCAAGACATCCAAAGCCTTTCCTCGCTGAGCCATTATCAAATTTGTGACTTTTTCTTGTTCTGTCCAGTCGTTACTAGAAGCAGCTACCTCAAATTGTCTTTTATACAGATTCCATGAAGTTTCTCCGTCGAAGGTTGGCGGTTTGACGGTTCTTGTGGAAGTCGAAACTGTAGAGATGTTACGAGGACTCATACCTGCTTCGATACGTTCTTCCAAGCTGTCAATGCGTTGCGCCAACTCTTTTGCCTCCTGTTGTGTGGTTTTAGCCTGTTCTTCCACACTTCCTATTTTCTGCATCATAGTAAGTACATTATGTAGGGAATTAATATATCCCATGCCACACGCCACTGGCTGTTTGCGGCGACTTACAAATCCTAATCTATCCTTTGGGATTTCAGACGACGCTATATAGGGAATTGTCATTTAGGGTATCTTATGTAAGGCATTAATAAACCCTCTGCCATACCCCACTGGTTACGATACCTTGATATGTCTATCATCGAACCCATGGCCACTTTGGGGAATAATCTTTACTACGCATGTTAGAAAACCATATCTTGTAATGTTGTCATGAATTTCAACCTTATATTTCAACGGAAAATGTCTAAAACCACTTTTCACAAACAGCGCAATGTATGACATCTCGAAAAGTACAGGGGCCTTCTAGATTCGAACCCAAGGTATACAGGATATACATCCCATTAATTCCCTTGCGTGATCGCTGGGGTTTTCAAGCAGAACATTCCTCGGGTCTCTGACTTTTTTCGTTTAGCGGGAAATGCCAAAAAATGAATGAAATGCCCGATGTACTAAGTTGCGAAAAGCACCAAATTTGTGATCTTCGACACCCAGGACTGATGTCTCATTCCCTCAAGATCTGAGTCTTTACGCAAAAAGATATCCGGCTCAGAGACGCCTCACATTTAAACTCTGAAAGTGTCGGTATTTTATCGGAAAATACAAAAAGAAATTCGTGCAATGTACAAAAACATAAAGTACTCATTTAGGGGCCTTCTAGGATCGAACCTATAAAACCTAGGAGAGAATTCTCATCAATTCTCTGTTCTAATTTTTGAGGCCTTAACGCGAAAATATCGCCGAGGCTTATAACCTTACCTCAGATACACGAGAATACTTAGGGGGCCCCAACTTCTGGCCTTTCGTAAAAACACCTCGACAAAATCGAGACCTAATTAGAGACTAGGAGACCTAATTAAGCATCCATGTTGATTCAAAAGCCAATCGTTCAAACCTGTGCTATTTAACATGATTGAAATACCTAAAGTGGAATTTGAATATCCCTATAATAGAAATTGATTATATTTTATATCGCTGGGACCTTTAAACATATACTCGTATAATCATATAAGAAGCTGTCAAAATCCACTTGGGCCGTAAGTAATCATTCAGGTTGCCAATGAATGTTCTCTTCCAAGTTTTCCTAAGCTTGAAGAGCATTTGAATCGACCTAGATTCCAAACAAAGGTCACTTTTGATCTTGTGGAATGCTTACACATGTCCCAAGGAAGAATGGACTTGTAAAAAAGTCTGATGGGACCGGGAATCGAACCCGGGTCTCCCAATTGCCGGTCGGGGGCTCTGTCCGTTGAGCTATCCCGCCAGAACATTTCTCCAAGCCATTCGGGAGACTTTGTGTGCAAGTACGTTGCGAGTTCGTCCACATGGTGGCATTGTTCGCTGTCGCGGCTTAATAGAAGCACCGGCCGCACAAAGTGATGGAGAGGATACCCCCTTCAGGTTGGAAACACAGGAAAACGGGTAAGGGTGACTTTGCGCAAGATGGTGCGCACCCAGGAAAAATCCTAAGGAAGAATGGACTTGGAAAGGTCCTTGCCCACAAAGTCTCCCGAATGGCTTGGAGAAATGTCCTGCCGGGATAGCTCAACGGACAGAGCACCCGACAGGCAATTGAAAGACCAGGGTTCGATTCCCGTCCCGTCCGGTCCCGTCAGACTTTTTTCAAAAACTTGGGATTTTTCCTGGGTGCGCACCATCTTGCGCAAAATCACCCTTAGCCGTTTTCCTGTGCCTACACATGTATTAAAAATCTCTTTTCTCTTCATACCATGTTGAGGTCACGTATGTCTGAGTGGACTGTTAAAATAAGTCCAGTGGTTCATAATATAATCAATATGAGTTGGCCTGACGCCATGGAAGGTCATGACAAAGTTCAATATATACACCGTTCTTCGTAACTTCCACAAAATATTTTTTACTATACGATCGGTTTCGGCCTAAGCTCGGCCATCATCAGGTAAATTTTATAGAAAATGAGCCATTTTATACATGTCCATGGTTTTTAGTTGTGTCCAGTGGTTCACTTGAAAGTAATTCCCAGGGGAAAAAGGAAGCGGCCTGGCTTAGAACCAAGGGTCACATTACTTGATATCGCTGTCAATTATCGTTCCTCCATTTTTTCTATTTCTTTAGTTTCAAGCAGAATGAAGTTCATTAAATTAGAAGTACGCAATGCCAAAGTGTCGTCTGCCGCTGATGAAGAAAAATTGACAATGTGCGTACGTATCATCATCATACATACATTTCAGCCATCGACTATGGGCGAGAGGAAGACGCCGTTATCTCGAGATCTTATCCTCAGATCTTTTTGAACCTCTAGTAGGTGAAGTACACATTGATCCATCTGTTGATGGGTTTCACTTTGAGTCTCGCACAAATAAAGACGCGTTCGTGTAACGTAAATTTTAAATGCTGTCGATCATATAATCATAATACGTGTCTCAAGGGGTAGTTTGATCGGTTCATAAGAAGCTAAAACAGGTACTTTTCCGCAATCCCGATATCGATGATTATCCGATATGCATTCCAAGTAATGGAAATAGACTCTGAAAGATACTCTCACAGCAACTATTGGAGAACGAAGGCAGAGAATCGGTGAATTTCAGACGGAAAATCTTAATGGGCGAATTATGAAGGGGGTTTATTGTACTCAAAATGGATTGAAAATTACATCACTTCCTTGTTGCGGAATGCTTTTTGCGTGTCGGATGTATTTACATTAAAATTCTGCGTTATTCTATATTAGTCCTCCGCAGGACAAAAAATTCCATCGTGAGATAACTCAATATATTTCTTACCATTATATATAATATTTATTCTACTGTTTACAATTCATGAAAGCCTGCTTTACGTAAATTTTTATTTTGTGAATTGAAGCGGAAACTCGTTGTTTAGTTTGTTTGTATTTAATTCATCCCTACATCAGTACAATCGTATCCAATCTTTAGATTTTTATAAAAGTACCAAAGGTTAGTTTCTCTGAATAAGTTACAGTAGAGGTTTAAATATATCTCAAAAAATGTACAAATGCTGAAAGAATAAGTCGAAAATGGAACTGCGAAATCATGCATTTCTTATTAAAGTTGAAGGACCGCCTGAAATAAAGAGAAATAATAGGTCCATTTTCTTTCTGATCTATGATATTTTTATTGTTAATTTATTATGAATGGCATTGATTCTATAAATTATTTTTTAATACTTGTTATTATCAGTATAATATTTGACGGTCGTCTCATGCTGAATACCTACCTATCAGCATTCTCAAAGGGATGTGAAAGGTTACCCTCAGGGTTCACTGCTAAAGAGAGAGACTGAAGAAAGGGAAATAAAACACAATGAAGTCTTCATGTAGTAAATTCGAACATCTTAAAAAGAGGTGATTGGAAAAGAGGCAGGCGCATGGCGAAGGCCTAATGGAAGGGAAAACGCCCAAAGGTGATATTCTATCCTCGCTTTCTGCTTTTCCTTCTTCTCTCCCACAATCCCTTGCTTGATCCGATCCAACTGTCTTCTTAACTCCTCTCCTTTCACCGGAGAAGATTAACCGATGCCCATCTTGCTTGCCTTCTAATCCCGCCGTCGATAAGTGTTTTTAGTTTTCAATTGCGTTTACTCATCACTAATAAAGATGCTAATTGATTTATGTGTATTAATTCTTCATTATATGCTCGTGATATTCGCTCAAGCAATAAAAACATCAGTATTTCAAATATAAAATCATTCCTTTAAAGGTATCCAGCCCAGTTAGAAATTATTTCAACGTTGTATATATCTTTCCTTTTCGTATTTCGACATCATTTAGAAAATATTAAATCCATATCGCACGCGTCCTTGGGCGCTTCGGTTTCCTGCTCTCATTAATTTTTATTCGTATCGTTGTTTTGTTTCTATTGTTCCGTTGGAGCAGCGAGCATCCGTTCCGAGCGTTGGCCGAGTAATCCATGTTTTATAGATAGATTGATAGGCCCTCGATCGGCAAGATTAGACCCAATTGGGCCTCTCTTCCCCCTAACCTCGTATAGCGTTGTAATATGTACACAGATTAATTAAAAACCAATAAGAAAGAGTAGAGTAGAGTAAAAAGCATGGCTGACAAAGAAAAAGCCTGTGATGTGGGAAAACATTATCAGAGAATTGGGGTGAAAATAATCTGCGAAACCAGGAAAAAAATTTAAATGATTCATTCATACATTTCAAGATTTTCGTTTTCTTTATCGAGACGAATCTCTCTACAGTCTGTCTTCCATGCGACCAATAGATGAGATTAATGTCTCATCTACTTGTATGCCTAACAAAGAAACCTCAATTGTTATGACTCAAGCTACATTATGAAGGTTCGAAAATTCCATTTCGTGGGTTCCTCTATTAAAACACACATGGAGTAAGTCACGATACACAAATGACTTGCCTAAAATCACTGATCTGAAAGTAATTTACGCAAGAGCTCGGAGAGTGATGTTTGGAGTGTTTCCCGTCGAAGCAGCGCCTAATCCGAATCTATTTGTTCAAATTCATTAGAGAATTCCAAGAAACTAAAAATTAGAAACAACAAAAATTTTAAAATTAAAACTCAATTGCGGTGATTAGTCAGACCTCTCCTTGAATTTTCCTATTGTGTCCACTTTATACAGTACGCATTCAAAGAACCTGAAAATTTCAGAATGGATTTTTAAGAATAATTCACTTTAGAACAAAAAATGATGAATGAATAACTTTTCATACACAGAAACACTGATTTCTGAATTTAGCCACTCAAAATGACGGCCACATTATTTTTGAGTGTTGTTTTTTAAAATAATATATGGTTTCGCCAGCTGTCCTGCACTTTATCCAATATTCATTTCCTTTTTCCTTTATATGTCTTCAAAATCAAAATCTTTTCACCGCTCGCCGGTTTGAGACTTGAAATCGTTTGTTACTTTCCAGGGGTCGACGCCAAGGTCTCCGACGTGGACGGCATGCAGTACACAACGCTGTTGTACGGCAACGGGCCGGGGTTTGGACGAGAGAATCTCACCGGCGTGGACACAGGAGCCAAGAACGCCGTGCAGCAGTCGGGCGTGCCGCGTCAGTGGGCAACCCACGGGGGCGAAGACGTGCCCGTGTATGCCAGAGGCCCGGGATCGTCTCTCTTCCGTGGCTCCCTCGACCAGACTTTCCTTCCGCACGCCATAGCTTACGCCGCTTGCATTGGCGAGCACAAGGACCGCTGCAAGAAGAGACCTCCGACTCCGTCGCCGCAGCCATCGCTGCTTCCCCTGGCCGCACAACACCGCGAAGGCAACTTCCTGAGGGACCCCGAGGACTGCGCGGAGCCGCTAGCAGCCGCGCCCGCTGCGCCGCCGTCCTCGAGAGCGGCTGACCGTAGCGCCACGGGGCGGTGGTTCCCCTCACCAGCCATCCTCCTCCTCCTCCATTGGATCGTGTTGATTTGCTGAGGGCGATTTGCACCAAAAGGTGCCGCCAATGGATTCTCGCTGCCGTCAACGAACCGACCTTACTTTTGTTCCACTTCAATCGCAAAATGTTAATTCGAAAGGTTTGGTCCGCTTGTTTTAAAACTGTTTCAGAAGTGAGTTTTTTCGACTAGTTTTGTCGTATTATTTCAGAGTATGTGGCGCGCTAACTCAATTAATATCATTCCTTGAATCAATGTTTCTTTAATATCTCTGAATCCGCTAATCTCTCTCGTTAGAGTTATCCATTCTTATCGGTTCGGTGAAAAATTGACCAGGGCCTTACCAGCGAGCCGGTGTGGGAGGCACGGAGCACTTAACCGGCAGGGAGCACTGTAATGTAAACTCTACCTGCAGGTGGCATTCACTGTACTTTGATCCTCGCCTATTCATTGTATCCAGGTAGCGATCACTTAACATAAAGAATACGGAGCTGTAAATGCCGCGCGCGCCTCAGCCCCACGTTTTCTACGAGTATGCACTCTGCACTCGAGTATGTAGTTAACACAGACGAAGGAAATAAGTTTTATATTATAAATATATTTCATAATATTGCTACTATTGTACAGCTTGTATTGTGTTGCTGTATTGTAATATTGTGTTGTATTGTTATTATTTTCGTTTCATTGAATTAACGATCTACGCATATAATTAATCTCTAAAGAAACCGCGTCTGTACATTGAAGCAATTTTCGAAAAAGTTGTAGATTAGCTTATTGGGGAGACTCACAGTACAAAACACCTCTTTTTGAAGTTGTTGTCTGTCTGCTATCGCGTCATGCAAAACCTTTCCGACCGATTTTTATGAAATTTGGTAGAATGACAAGGTATTTCTTGGACAGGTAGATAAGATAATTTTAGTTTACACAACTGTCCCCGGTTCGACTCAAGCAGAGGTGACAGATCTACTTAACTCTAAAACTAAACGTAGTCGATTTTTCAAAATTGGTATATTATGTAATTCTTCCCCGCGTAGATAAAAGGTTATCTCCCTTATTGTCCCGACTCCGGACGAGTATATTTTGTAAGTTTCTATGGGAAATGCATCCGAAGGTCTCTTTTATCGCTTGCAGGGTTCATTTCATTTGCAAAATTAGAAAGAATAGCCGTAAGAAATCGAGAAATTGAATGGCAATTCGGCTGTGGAACATTGCCATTGATTCGAAAGTGTGAGAATTTTAATAAAAAACACGAACAGCTAGTGAAATGTTTCTGGTTGTAAACACCCAGTTCCCCTGAAGGTCAAGCCAAATGTTGAATCCAAGCTCATGGATTTTCATTGACTTTCATCGCTTGCACGGTTTCTATCTTTTGCAAAATTACATTAGAAAAATAGTCGCATAAACTTTTCTTTTATTGGTCGTCGAGTATTTTTTTCTGTTCGAAATGGCGAGAATTCTGATGAAATAAACGAAAAGTTTGTTCGATATTGAGGTGCAAACAAACCTTCCCCCTGACATACAATTCTATTGTTGAAACCGAAACCCTATGTCAGGGCCGTCTGCACACCAAGCGTGGTCCGTATAGTGCTACGCAATCCTTAACCAACGTTTATAGCGCAGACGTTCAGTTTAGCGGCTAGCGATACGCCTTGTGCTATGCTATGTGAAGTGCCAAGGAACGGACAGGGTTGGATATTCGCTTGACGTGTTTTGAGAAAATGGAGGAACAGATTATTCATGCGGTTTTTATATAGTAGGAAGTAACCCATATGAATACCCGGGGATTGTAGGTCCAAATGGAATCAATGGTAAAAAATGACAGGCTTTATGAACAGTAGAAACTTTTCTGAGATTTCAGCGAATACAAAGTACGATATACAAATTTAATGAAACTAATTTGCCATTTATATGTTAGGTTGTCGGTATCAAGATGACGATGAAAAATTATGGTGAGTAAGGGAAGATTTTTAGGAAAGAAATCATCTGTTTTGACCTTTGTATTCTATCGAAAGCCTTTTCAAAATTGACAAAATATATCCATGCATCCCTCTGAAATTCTAGGCTTCTTTCTACAAGTACCCTCATTAATACCCGATCGCATCCCTCGTTCATTTCCCTCGCTGAAAACTGATGCAGGTTTTACTAATTTTCCCCTAAATTTTTCCTTCGATCCTGCTATTCGTAACTCTGCAAATAACTTTTGCTACGTGAGGTATTACACTGATTGTACAATGTTCCTGACACTAGCATTATTATTTTTTGTATTGAAATCATGATCGTCTAGGTAAAACCTTCTGGCCACATTCCTATGTCAATAAACTTTCCTTTCCTCGTAGAAATATTTCTTACCCTTTCTTCCAAGTTTTTAAGAAACTCAATGGGAAATTTCATCAACACCCTTTGCTTAATTACCTTTCATGTCATGCAGAGCCCTATAAATTTCGCTGCCATTAATATCCCAAGACCAAAATCGTTTTCTTCAAATATTTGTTTGCTTTCTAATATTCTCTCATGTCTCCCCCATACAGCTCCTCAACATATTCTTTCCACCTTCCGTGTTTGTTTGTTGGATCATATAAGATATTTCCACTGTTATCTTTTGCCTTGGCCATTCTACCACTTGTTTTATTTCCCATTTGTTGTTTCAACTTTCTAGTCGACCCTCCAGCTTTTCTATTTCTTTGCATTGACCTCCTACCACTGTTTTCTTGTCCTATCTGTTTCCCTTCTCAGTTCGTCGTTCAGTGTCTTTTACATTCTACGCCCATGCTCAGTGCCCTTTTCCTTTTTTTCTTTCCTCCATTTTATTTACCTTTTCCACCGTCACCCATGATTTCCCAATTTTGTTTTGCTTGACCCTCCAAATAATTCTTTGGGCACTATCTTTGACACTGTTTCTAATCTTTTCCCATTCTTCGTCTATGATAAATTCCTTTTCCTTGCCCTCCTCTAGAGCCTTACTAACTGACTCTTAGAACTCTCTAGATTTCCCATTCCGAAGGGATTCCATTTGGGTGCCATCGTCATGGCTCACCAAAAGATCATTTAAAATGTAAGCTCTGCTCTCGACATGACCAGGTTATGACTCGAGTCCACATCAGTACCTGTATAACTTCGTGATTTATACGCTTTCTAATCCTTTTTCTTACGGAAATGTATCCAATTTGGCACCTATTCGTGTCCCAGGGCTTTTTCTTTGAGTACATTCGTCTGCTACGGCGCTAATAAAGAGTGTTTGAGATACGGAGGTTATTCTTCTTACAAAAAAGTATGAATTTCTGACTCTTATCATTCCTATTTCCTAGAACCCTCTCACCACTTTTCCATCATTGCTTTGCCCAACTACTGCATTCCAGTCTCCATTATAATTAGGTTTTTACTGTCTTTATTTCTTCCTATAACTTTTTATATTTCCTCATAAACTAAATCTGCTTCATCCTCACTGTAATCGCTTGTGAGCAAGTACACCTGAACTATACACATGTTCCCCAAACCATAAGAAAGTGAAATTTTTTTTAATGAACGGAAATATACATATATGTAATTTGAACAATATGTATATATCCCAAGGAAGAATGGACTTGAAAAAAGTCTGACGGGACCGGGAATCGAACCCGGGTCTCCCAATTGCCGGTCGGGTGCTCTGTCCGTTGAGCTATCCCG
>KZ308684.1:1844463-1867875 GCA_000376725.2 Ladona fulva | reverse complement strand
AATCTTATTTTAGTCGTGAAGCATGCATATAAATTCGAAATTGCGATAACTTAAATTAAGTACACGGAAAATTCTTATAATATTTTGTATATAAACAACCCATCCCATTGACGACCAAGGCAATTGTTGAATGTTGTGATTTGAATTTCATGTGTTATCCCTTATAAGTACATGGGAATAACCAGTTTTTATATTTTTCTATAAGAAATGAACGTAAAGTAGGCCTTAATGACTTGAAAACAGTATACTATATATGTTTTATTATCTGTGAAATGAAAAAACCAAAAATTGTTACCATTAAAATAATATTTATCATCTTTATTAACTTAGGTTCCGCTTGACGGGGGCGTTTACTAGTTTGTAATACAATCTACTATTATCTCGTAACCAATAATTATCATCATAAATTCCAAGCTTATTCTTGTGTAGTAACAAATTTAGTGTTTGGTATCGAAAATCGGGTTTGGTAACGCGCCGTCAAGCAGAACGGAATAAAAATAACTAGATACGCAAACTAATCATACCCTATTTTTAATAGATATTAATCAGGATGGATTTGAAGCTTACAATATTTGTGGAATTCCGGAAAATTACAAACTCGATTTCGTCGAACACTGTGCAGCTCGTGGGATTCACATAAGCTCACAGTTTTAATATCTATTTTGCGTGAAAACGTCGTTCGTCTCCCAATAATCTTTCTTTTTCTCACTAGAATATTTGTTCGTCGAATCGATGGCGATAAATCAACGTATAAATGTCCTTTGGTAAGTTGGGTTGATTAAGAAACACTCCCACATGGACGTATGTTTGTCACTCCGATTTGCACATCGTACTTTTATTTTCAAATATATCTGTCATAGTAAATATCTGGTCCACTTAAGCCAGAGTGTCTTTCGTAAGTCCATAATAACTCCATATGTTCATTACAGGTAGATGGATTAATTGATCTTGGTTAAATTTCAATTAAATTTGTTAATAATTAAACAATTGTAAGGAATATTTTATCAATTAAAACGATGATAACAACATTAAGAAGAACTTAGTAATTTTCAATTTTTAGCCATAAGATTAGTTAGAGAACATACTATTTGTCAATTCCCCCTTTTATTTCCAAGCGTGTTCATTTGGGATAAAAATATGAGCTTGGCATCGAGTAAACGCCCCCGTCAAGCATGAAGGAACCCAATGTAAATTGAATTGTAAAAATATAATAACTAAAAACACAACATGAATACCCCCATATTAAAATGAATACTAAACAGGATACATTTTAAGCCAACAACGTTAGCAGAATTCCGAAAAGTTAAGTTCTCGATTTCTACGAACAATATGATGTTCGTGAGATTTGCAGGGACTAATACCGTATTGGCGTTGATATTTCGTTCGTCTCCCAAAAATCTTCCCTTCTTTCGTCGTAACATTTTATCGTTATAATATTTTTCAATATTGACCGTGACAAACCAATATTTCCAGTAAATCGAGTTGATGAAGAAACTGAAAATATATTGAAACAATATAAGACGTTGATGAAAAAATATAGGAACTGATTATCCCCGTGCACTTATATGGGATAATTCATAAAATTAACATTCAACAATGGCCTTAGTTGTCAAAGGGATCGGTTGTTTAATTCCCAAAAGTTTTACGAAATTTCAGTGTGTCTTATCAAAATCTTCGAAATTTCGGATCTATATCAATATTTGACGACTAATTATAAGAACTGATTATCCCCGTGCACTTATATGGGATAATTCATAAAATTAACATTCAACAATGGCCTTAGTTGTCAAAGGGATGGGTTGTTTCTTTCCCAAAAGTTTTACGAAATTTCCGTGTGTTTTATTAAAGTCCTCGAAAGTTCGGATCTATATCAATATTTCGCGACTAAAATAAGATTCTATGATAATTTTCCTTTCTTTTGACACTTCTCTTGATTTCGTAGGACCATTGTTTCTAATTTAATTTTGTAAAAGGAACAACCTCTGCAAGTCATGAAGACGTAATTTACGTTCACCTCTTATGGAAACGAATTATTGAGCTCCAGGGGTTTGAACCCGGGCCTTTACAGAGATGAAAATATTTTTCCTAGGGGTTTCAGCATCGTAGAAACACAATGTAGTTTGTTTTAGATCTCTATGGCAAGCCGTTTCTGAGATAAATAGGAGGACGGACAGAGGGACAGACTATTCATTTCCCCATGAAATCAGCATTCATCCATAAAATAATAATACATAATACACGTGGACAAACAGAAGGGGTAAACTATCCTAGACAACCTTTTTCCACAATCGAAAGACTCTCCACCATCGCCTTCGACCGCCAGGAGAATTACAGCTCTATTCCACACGATATCCACATTCATAAGTTACGCAATTGTTTAGCGAGAGAGAAAGAAAAATGAAGGCGAAAATGCGAATTTTGAGGACGAGAGTGATGGAGGGAATCGATCGCAGAAAACAAAATTGAACAATCAGCGGCGCTCGCTGTCCTCGGGCGGAATGGCAATAAATGGAAGGAATAAAAAAGCTAGATAAAGGAGGGAAGAGGCAATGCGAATAATGAAACATAACAACCCACACTTCCCGAGGGCTGGATTAGAAAAAAAAAGATTCAGGGGAGCTCATCTCTTTTATGGAAATGAGAATTTTCCCGATTTAAGAAATGCAAACTGAGGCCAGAATTTTGCTTCGGGTTCGAACCTCTAGGCCGACGTGCACAGTTTATTACTTAGGCTTATGCTATTATTTGAACATCCGAAACGCCTAAATTTAATTAGAACACTTTCCGCGACAGAAAGCAAACTATACTTGAGGTAAGGCAAAGATTAACCTCTTCGTCAAATTTGATAGTTTACCTGTTAGAACGATTTAACGCGTAGTAGTAAAAGGAAATCTACCTCGTTTTATTGTCCATAAATCCTAACTGTATGAGATATAAATTTCTATTTATTGAACGTTATTTAATTTTGCGACCGCTGATACTAGCGCTGTTGGGCTCCCGGATAGCCAAGTAGGAAACGCGTTCGACTTCGTTGAAAGCGGTCCCGGGTTCGATCCCCGGTGGGAGCGTACGTGCGAAGTGACCTCAGCTGTCGAAGCACTTTTAACAATACTACTACTACTAGTGCTGTTTAACATAAACGCCACCTACCGATAGGTCAAAGTACTTGAGTTAACGGCATAGAAGAGAAAAATTGATTTATTCATCAAANGCGATTCAACTAATAATTCTTCAATGATGAAATATTTATATGAGGAATGTCGTATTATTCCACATATTATTCTAAAGTATTTTTCAAATTAATGCGGAAGAATGTTTCAACTCAATGAGAATAACAGAACCTCATTCTAATCGCATAAAAGTATTACTTTTATATTCTCAACGCTACAGGAAAACGCAAGTTCACAGGAAATTATTTGTAAATATTTACGTTTCTATAAATAACGTTTGGTTGCTACAGACGCTTAAATATATTAAATAGAAGGCAATTTCATTCCCTCCTTTCTAAAGCTTGTTTATTCATCCGAGACAACAATAACAGTTGCCAAAGCAAGCAGATACAGGAAAATCAGAACATTTCCATTAAATTTCAAAATAAATCCAAAATTATTGAGAAAGTGGACACTAATACGCGTCAACAAGGCAATAACAAAATTAGTTGCACATTTAGCCTTCGAATGAACAAAGTTTGATGAAAATCCGTTCAAAATTAGGTATTTTTATTAATGAAGAAAGAAAGCCTTGCACACTCGTAAATGAAAAATCGCGTGCAATCTTACGGAAACACATTTTTAGCTCCGGGTTTCGACTCCGGGTCTTCCCGGGAATGAAATCAAGTATGCCGGGGTTTCCAGTAATTAGAAATCCAACGCAGTTTACCACGGGTCTCAAAATATAACCGTTTCTGAGATATGGAGGGGGACGGACGGACACTTATACGTCGGACGGACATCATATATAATATTATATGATGATGTCATTAGTTCCTACCGTTAGTTCTATAGGAACTCTACCCCCGTGTATTCATATGCGATAATGAATAAGCTCGAATTCCACACTCGCTGTGGTCGTCAAGGTGATGGGCTATTTATCACTGTATAATTTTAGAAATTTTCCGTATATTTTATCAAAATTCTCGTAATTTCGGATCTTTATCAATATTTC
Source organism: Ladona fulva (assembly GCA_000376725.2). Taxonomy (NCBI): domain Eukaryota; kingdom Metazoa; phylum Arthropoda; class Insecta; order Odonata; family Libellulidae; genus Ladona; species Ladona fulva. The sequence goes on along the minus strand of KZ308684.1, from coordinate 1,863,711 downwards.
ACGACTAAACTAAGAATCTATAATCAGTTTCCATTCTTTTGACAGCTATTTCGATTTCATAGGACCATTATTTCGATTTTAATTTTGCAAAATAAACATCGTCTACAAGTCATGACAACGAATTGTACTTACTTCTCTTATGGAAACATGTCACGTGCTCCTGGGTTCGAGCCTGACCCTTCTGAGAGAATAGTTTCCGTGGGCATTTCACCCTCTTAGAAATGTAATGCAGGTTGTTTCTCTAATCAAGTCGTTTCTGAGATAAATGAGGGACGGACAGACATTTTGCAATTTGTATATTTAATATAGATGTATACTTCAATTACGCACCAAACATGTTTGAAACAAGTAAGGAAGGAAGGAAAACGTATATAAGTATTTTTTCGATTTATTATTCGCAATGGATTATTTGAAACACTGTATCTACGATCGGGACGAATAAGGTTCCCCAATCAATGGTCGACGAGACTTTTATGTACGCTTTTGATAAATTTCAATTTAATTATAAATGGACCATAGTTATTGTCTTTAGTCGAAAATAAATTTTCAGGTAAAAGTTCATATTCTCTGAATTTATATCGCCAGTTTAGTTTGAGTCTTTCAGTTTCTTTCACCGTTTTGTATTTTAATATATTCACTTCATTGTTCATTATGAGTCAATCATAATTATGCATAGTATTTCATCTTAACTAGCCATGCTACTTAGATTTATCGTGGTGACCTTCTATCTATTATCTGTAAAAATTACATGTCAAGTGCTTCGTGCCCACATTACGCGTACATACCTCGCCCAGCAGCCAGGGAGCACTCTACAGTGAAGCCTGCCTAGGCGAGGCCCACTGTGCAGTCAACATCGCTCCAGAGTTCAATAAATACACCGTTCTTCGTAACTTCCACAAAATATTTGTTTATTGTACCAGCGGTTTCGGCCTATGCTCGGCCATTTAGCGCCGCCTTATTCTGGGTTCTACCTGCCGGTGAAGTGCTCCATGACACCGGGACAGTCTGGGGGAAAACGGAACGTATCGCAATAGCTGAGATTTCTCATGTTATTCTATCATAACCAGTGGCTAATTTTTTTAACGTGGCATAAAAAACAAAGTAACCGAAAATTTTAGTAGTAAACATTGCTATTAATATAATTATGATAACCTTTGTATATATGTTTTTCTCGACTTTATTATCAGTTTTTACTGTTTGGAACGCTGTAATGCATTTAAATTTATTTAAGTAACCCAATCAAACATGAGTAACGTGAGTCGCGAATAGTATAAATCTCTGGGTAAATTGCTTTCATTAGAGTGATTTTGATCTGAAACTGATTTCTGAAACATTTTTCCCTCTTCAGATGAAACTGAACTGCAGTATCTCAAACGCATTCCCTCTACAAATTTATAGGCGGAGCCCTCTCGTGGCAGCTCTTCTGAGAATTGGAGGGAAAGGAGCAAACTTGTGGCCATTTTCGTGGAAATACGAGGACACTGAAAGTTGTTTACACGCTTGGAGTGGTGACTTCGAGAGAAACGAATAAAACTCTCCAAGGATGCGCTGTTGCGTGTGTGCACTTTTCATAGATCTCCTGAAGACTATGTCGTGAGTTTTCAAAGAATTTTTGATTTTATCGAAAGTGAAGATGTTTTGTGCTTAATGTAGTTGCAAACGAGAGCCATATCACTGTTCTTATTCGCAACATTCCTTTCATCGTTCGTTCATTTTTCCCGCGATTGTTTGGGCCACTCTGTGTCGCGCCACCTGCAGTGTTAACGAAGGATTCCCGAAAATAGTGTGGAAGAGACGCGGAATGGTTGTTCAGTGGTTAGAATTCCTGCCTGGAAAGTGGGAGACCTGGGTTCGAGTCCATGCTGTTCTGTTTATTCTTGGGTTTTAAAGCCTCTGGCCAACCAACCTCTGTGTGCAAAATAACACCTTATTCTTTCCCTTAATAGCATTTAGTTCTTTTACCGAATGAATTCGATTTATGATACGTAATTTCAACGTTAAACTGTTTGAATATTTGTTAATTTGAGCGTCACGCAACTCAAGTGCAGTCTAATGAACGAATTGTTCTTTGAATGGTTTCCCGTGCATGGTTCTCTCAGTACACATCAGAGGCGCCGTTACTCACGTTAGTGAGCCTCTAATAAAATTCTAAATAATTGATCAAAGAATTAAGTAATTCTAAAGAAAGCAGCCGTGTTGAGGAAGGAATACAATACGGAAGTAAGTCAACACAATTAGAAAATGGATCCATTTATTTTGCATCCTTACCCGTAACGCAAACAGAAAATACTTGAATAGAATTTCGCGCGTGATACAGTACCTGTTGTACGCATAAGCACTGAAAAGCACCGAGAAGTGTCTCACTATTTCGATTTAATTTTCTATCGAATTATCCGAAGATTTTTGTGGATTGTTCGAAGCAATTACTTTTACCTCCCTGTTGGATTAGAATTGAGTTATTTTTAATATAAAAATCTCAAAAACGACGTACACACGTGTCATTATTTAAATTATTTGAATTCATATGAATTCGAATTGAGTTAACAGATAATATGCTAATGCAAGAAATTCAAATCAACTGATTTTCCCGTTGGAAATGTAGTTTCGATATACTTTTCCATATTGAGTTTTTCCATTCGATCAATTGGACCACATCGGAGATATTTTATCGCCTTGTGCGGTTTAGGCCGATGGATTGTTCCTTCCAGAGTATGTTTTGTGAGATTATTACTATAAGTATATACTGAGTATTATTTCGCATCTGTTAACACTGTCATAAGCTGTGAAGTGTTTTTTTTAATATATCTGGAATTTTGTTGACAGTAAGATTTTCTTATGTGAATTAAAGTACTGAGTTAGCAAAACTCTTGGCCATATTTGTTCATTTAGATGAAGTTCAAAATGCTAAGTTAAACCTTTCAATTAATAATTATGGACATATTCGGTGAAAATTATTTGTATTTGGTTGAACGAAACAAAATCCTCCGCCCACAGAAAATATATTTCAAAAACATACCACCGGGTTACAAAGTTTTATCTCATCTTACGGAAGAAATGCAGGACAGAATATATACACTCATGTACAAAAGAAGACGTCAAAGATGATTTTGGGAGAGGAGAAAAGGGTTGAGGAAAAGGTTGAATTGAAGGAAGGAAGAAGAATGAATCAGCAGGGCGTGGGGAAGCGGAGAAGTAAGATGGGTTGATTTTCGGCGAAAAGATTAGCAAGGTTCACGGAGAACTTAAGGTGGCAGTGTATCAACAGCTGCTCTGGTAGGTCGAGTTTCTTTCCTTTATGGCCAACGTTTAGGATCGTGTGTTTTTCAAATATATTGTCTGTGGACGTAGTCAGATTTTATTTCATTGAACCTAACTGAATGGCACCTCTAAAATGGCAAACGGAGAAATACTACGACACGATATCTGGTTCTTCACTAATAGATTTAATTTCGAAACAGTTCTCTCTATTTTGGAAGCCCTCTCGCTGTTCCTAAAATATATGATCTAGTTCTAGATAAGAACCAGATATATCGAGAGAGGTTTATGTTCTGGTGGTGACGACGGACGACAGAAAGATTGGTGCTTTGGGTTATCGATTCACATATTTACAACTCCATCTAACTGGAGCTCAATATGAAGCCGTGAAATGTAAGGTAATTCAACCAACTTTTATTAAGAGAGGTTTGCTTGAGAATTACTTTCTTATTCAGATTTCGGGAGTGTTTATTAAGTAATGAAAATGCAATGGTCAGAAAACTTATGAAATGTAGTAGAATATGTACGATATTAAGCCCGTTGTGAGGTGTTTGGGGTACGATTCGTTACTTGTCAAATGCCTCTAATGCCCATTGAAGACGAACTAACGCGCTAAAAGCGAATTATTCCGTATATACCTATTTAAATGAGTAAATAAAGGAAAAAATATCAATAAGCAAACCTGAAATACACAAAATCATAGATTCTCAAATCTTTCTCAAGCAATAAAGAAGCGATTCTTTTAGATCAAATAATCGCCTTTTACCCATTCATACCTTTTCTTCTCAAGTAGTTATTTCCTAATAAGTTACGTGGAGTTTCTTAAGTAACTCCACATAAATTCAAATCCACTTCTTGCTTTTCTAAGCCTTTAATACTGGTCACAGAATAAAGTTGCCTCTTCCGAGCCAATACTGGCGAGAAGCTTAGAAAAGAGCGAGTCTCTTGAGTACAGCTAGTATGAGTGAGTATATTTGAGGCAGTACAGTACAGTGAAGGAAATTCTAACAAACCTATATTAAAGGGCCCTTCTTATTTTACGAAAACTTTTACCTTTTAACTTTTAACTTTACGTTGATAGACATACAATTTGGTTGCTACAGACGCTTAAACAATATCTGAATTTTTTTCAATGAATGTAATTTTTATATAACTACATATTAAGAACTGAAACAGCAGATTATTATAAATATTTCTTCACACACCACACATAGCGTAGTGGATTCCTAATAAATGCATTAATAGATTTACTGAACTGATTCTTTTCGAAGAAAATAAACAAAATCGATTTACCACTTCAGTCAGGTATGAGATCAAAACGATTGCGCTACTACCTGATTACTTGCCTATCAATAAAGGAAATACCGAAATTAAATTATGTTAATGTTCTTGTATAGTCGTTAACTTTTGTTAGCCACAAAACTGACGACGTGACAAACGTCTAATGTACCACCAAATTTAAATAATATTATTGACGACGTGTCTCAAAGTCTGAAAGTTGATAAAAATCAATGTCATACTGTGGAAGGCTGTGGTCAAACAAATTACTATACCTCAGCCAGTATTTCACCGATGGATGTAAAACTTTGGAAAATGTTCATAGAAAATTTGATTTTATGTCCACACAATGAAATCGGTGATGGGGCACTTCTCTAAATTTGATCCACATGACATGGAATGCCCCTTGGGTTAACTTTCGTAATCGGCGCCCCGGATTAGTTGTCACCGAGGATTTGGAAGAAAGAATGGCAAACGTTTACAGTAACACACAAATATTTTAATATTACCTGCGTTTCTTTCTTTCTACTTTAAAAATAATGATTCTCATTATTGAACCGGGAATTATTAATTGCAGTTATTGCAAACCTTTAAATTAGCTAAATAAACGACTAAAACAATAATTTTAATTAAACCAGAAATAAGAATTTTCTTCGTACATTCACCATAAATGTAATCCTTCCAAGCACTCTTGAAACGTTTCCGTAACTCTTTCTTTGTAGGTAATACTTTTTATGCAGTTAGCTGCAATGGTTTCCCCTTTGTCAACGAAAAACAATTCTTCTACAGAGGTCGGCACACACTGTCCATCGGAGTGCAAAAGAGCGTCATATTCCTGTAAAATGACGGGAATATAAGCTATGCTCATCATCAGCCCAAATGTCTTCAGTTCACCGTAACTTTCGAACAATCCAGACAAAGGAAGAACTTTGTCCAGAAGACGAGGCGAAACGTATTCCTCGAGCGATGAGTGATAATATCTGAGGAGCTCGTCCAAGTGCTGATCTCTGAAAGCCCTCCTTGTGCACACGTGAAGGAAAAGAAGCAAGTCCGTGATTGGGGGTGCGTATCGCACCAGTTGAAGATCTACGAATTTAACGGTCACGGGTTCTTCTCTTCCATTGGATAGCGGTTTATAAAGGAACAGCATGTTATTGGTCCACAGGTCCCCGTGGCATAAAACGTTTTGGTACTTGTTCGAGGTTTTCGCCATGTCAAAGGTTCTCTTCCACCCTTCCATCAATGTTGCCAACACCCTCTCACGTAGTCCTCGGTACTTCTGCGGCCACATCTTCGTTGCAGCGGTGGCCATACTGATTGCGGCGTATTTTGCCCATTCGTATCCGAATAAACTCTCCTCGAAAATCAAGAAGTTCTCCTTTGCGCAGGGAAAAAGGTCCTTCGATGGAATTTGCTGCGAAGCAGAATGTTCCAGAAGAAGGGAAGCCGCATGGTACCTCGCTAGGGTCCTCAATACTGCGCGACAGTGAGTTAGATCCAGAGGCGGGCTGTTTTCCAGCAGCCGATATCCTTTTCGATTCACGTCTTCCAGGATAATCAACTCCTCGTCTTCGGAGCCAGGCAATGGAGCCACTGCTGGTGTCCTCGTGCCACGACTGAAGAGACATCTGGGAACCGGAAGTTTCAAACCGGATGGAAGGCTCGCCGCAAGTTTCGGTACTAAGATATTGTAAGTGGCGACTTCTTTGCCGAAAAAGTTATGGCCGATGACCAGTCGCCTGTGTGAAGCATTCGTAGGGGCAAACTTCGCAAAAAAATGCAACTCTTTGATGTTTCCTTGGAAGGTGACGGTCGCGGTCAGTTTGTAATGTCGGCCCATGAAGCCCACGGTTTTGTCACTGACTGGTTGCACTTCATAGTCTTTTAATACGAAATGCGAAGACTTCAAGACATTCTTTACGGCGACTTCGCAGTCTTCTTTTCTCAGAATGACACTCATTACTACGAGAATCCGCAAATTCTTAGTAATTCGTTTTTAAAACGCTTACTTTTAGTGGTTCTTAGGGAGAATTTGTAGGTGATTGAGAGGAAACGTTAGAATTAAGAACGTCTCTCTCTCTCTAAAAGAGTTTATATAACGAGTTCTTATCGCTATCACTCTACATTTATAATCAGCGGTGGAGCAAAATTTACAGCTCATTCTAATTTCCGATTGAATTATAGTTGCAATCACAGATCCATTCACCGTGAAATGTACGAGTATATCACTTAGCGAAGCGAAAGTTTCTCCATTTAATAGCAAATTTTGTGCCAAGATTTCTGCTCCTTAACAGATGAATGACTCGAATAAGGTGTTACTAAGGATTGCTGAAAGGGGAATTTAGAATCCTTGCCTTTTCTATTGATTAAGCATGTATCAATCGCAATGGATAAATAGTTCAAATGCTTTAGGATTCTCATAAATCTAATTCGAAATAAATGGAGAATCGACAATTGATTGTGCTTAAGTGAACTTTAAATCTTAAAACAATCTAATATCGCTAATTTTGTTTAAATTTAAAAATGGTGAAAGGAGTCGATTGCATTACTAATTAATTCGCTGTGAATGAATCCTATATTGTACACATACATATGATGCACGAAAAATTATATTTTTGTACACATACAATTACATTTTCAAAATATCCATCAACTATATCAATGTACCTTAAATTCCTTTACTCTTCCTTTTTTTACAAACTCCTTTATTTACAAAAATATAAGAAACCGTACTCTATTTCCTGTTCCCATCGCATATCTGACATTTAATACTTATACAGGCTTGTTTGCGGGAGTTCTTCCGTTCTAATATTTCTGTTAAATTTCTTACGAAAACCTATCTAACTAGTAAATGATAATATTTAATTTACTCAAATATCAAAAGCAACACCACATTTAATTTTCACCTTCATCGATATTTTATACAATCATCCCAAGATTTTAAAGGTTTAGATAGAAATGAAGGCAATTCATATAATAATAGTGCCAAATTTTCCTAATGAACTACTGCCTTTGTCAGTTTAATTATTTCTTATTTTATTACATGAACCTTAATTACTACGTTCAAAATGATTTTTAGGCTCTTATAGCACTTTGATATTAGCGCGGTCACTTCAGTGGTGCGTTGTTCGTACATGCTATTTTCAATCGCAATAATTAATATCTTCATTTATAAATATCCTTCATTACATCAGAGAGATGTGATCTCGGTAATCTTGGGAACGACCTTTCCTTATGTACTCTTATATATTCAGGCAAAATCTTTCTTCACTCGACAAATTTAAAAGATTTGCATTGTTTGTAGATCGAGAATAACTCAAAATGAAAACTTTGAAAGGCAAATAACTCAAAATTGTGACCTCAGAGTGGCTTTGATTCCCTTCTTACTGCCAACATTTCTTTATGATTTATTGTGTATTGTGTATGAATTGTGCAACTATTTCCACAGGCATCAAAGTGTTGCCCATCTTTTTATTCAAAGGCAACACTCATTTCAAAGATTTGCGTTTACCTTTAAACCCCGCAAGCCGCCAATGGCGCGAGGCAGGAGGTGTAGAAACACCGATAATCTTCTCACACCCGAACTGCTATTCATACTAAATAATAATACCATGCGGAAAAAAAGACCAGAAGTAACTATCCTGTTCGCTGCTAACTGGAATTGCAATATCTCGCCGATGAGATATGTAGTAATAAACTTTTCGAGTTCTATCTACGCATAATAAAAATACTTAAAGAAATTGAACAGCTAACTGAAGTCTATGAGGAATTTTTCTTCAACCTTTTGCTAAAAAATCAAATGCAAATATATTTTAGCCTTTATTTTAATTATATTTGCGATAGATTAAAATGATATGTGAACTATTTCGTATTTACGCGCTTTTAGATTTAGCACAAGTTTGTTCGTTTTTTAAAACAATTTTACATCTAGTATCGACGAGCATCATTTTGTGATGATATCGATTGTCCATTGTCGCGTCACGTCAATTAATTACATATTTCGCAGTAATGCGCAAATACAAATAAAAATAAATATTTAAAAGAATACGTTTTTATTATTGTTAATTACGACAGATTTAATTAATTACTGTTTTCTATTGCGTTATTCTGGATCTAATCTAATTTATGACGAATCATATGATACGCAAAAGTATACATTGATGAGTTTTATTTACAAAATTATAACTTTACTTGGAAAATTTTGGACTTGATATAAAAAGTGCGTATTTAGAGCACCGATTGATGTAAATTTTGTGGAACAGAGATGTCGAAACGCCGACCTTGGGAAATTGCTGATGAGTAACGAAATGCTTAGTTAACGTTCGTCTGTAAATCTGTAAGTTATGGCGGAAATGGCGCCATATCCATAGATTGCATCAACAACAATAAAAATATCCCCTTGGGCTGTGATCGCCATAAAACAGTCTCTCGCCGCCCTTCCGCAATTCTCTCGGAAGTCTGACGTAGCCAAATTGAGCAGAGGTAAGTTATTGCGGTAAAACCTCGTTAACACGTACTCGCTTAGCTTGAATTTCTCTATAACACGAACTCTCATTGCGGTCTCTGCCTAGATACATAACGTCATATGGAGTTTATTCGTTTAACACGAAATTCGATTAGTGCGAAATTCGAACAAAAATCTTGGTCCCGCACTAACGTTATCTCGCTTAAAGCGAAACATCCATTTCTGCTTCAGTGACGTGCTAAAGTTTTTTTTCGCAAATTTTTAAGTAGAACCTAGCCAATCATTTGGCATTGTTTGAAAGGCATCGAACAATGATTACGTGAAGGTGATCAAAATTACCGCACAGTAGCAAATGCGTCAGCAGATACAGCTTCGACATTTTCATCAGTCGTATTTCGCTTACTAGCCTTTGAAAGACAGCAAGGCACCATTTCACGACAGCCTAAGAGCTACTACGATCTGAATAGAAAATATTTCTACCAAACCTCGATAATAAACTCGAAAACATCTTTGAAGTGCTGTCAAAACACTTCACATATTCATCTTAATAGAAGTTTGCTTACGAGTTTCACTGCTCTCAAGGATGAGATGCGAATTCTTCAACTTTTCTTAGACCATCCTCAAGGTAAATACGAACAGGATTTTAGCACCCTGCGAAAGATTATCTGCTGTGCAAAAATCATCCGATGGGAAACGATTTAGTAGGGAATACTATCATGTCATTTGGAAAACCTTTCTTGGGAACAAGGATAGGAAAAGCAAAATGGAAGTTAGAATCTATTGGAAGACTTTCATTGAGCTCACGACTGTTATTTGAGTAGGTTGAATGTCTCGTTTTCTTCTACGGAAGGAAAGGGTCTGTTCATCTAAAGCTGCACAGATATTGGTACTCTTCGTTTAACAATGAGTAAATGTGTGCAAAAGAGTCAATTTCCAGACAAAACTCCTGACATTGGATGAAGTGACGCGGAGGTTATATTAAAACTCAGATTGTGTTTGATATTCAGAAATCAACGCTCTCTGCAATAATAAAGGGCTGAAAAAATTATAAGGAGCCGCTGCGACGGGCAGCATTGGACATAGTGCGATGACGCGTACATCAAGACGTTGAATTAATGAAGTGGTTTAAGCATATACGTTCAGCGAATGTACCCTTCAGTGGGCCCATTCTTCAAGAAATTCAATTGCTGCAAACATTGAGATTGATCACTTCAAATGCTCTTCTGGTTAGTTGTAAAAACGTCACTGTATCTCCTCTCATAAAGTGCACGAACCAGATGCAAAGAAACTCTGAATTTCAATCTTCTCCACGAGAAGTACGACACACGGAGCATTTTCAACATGGTTGAGATGTTCTATAATCCCTTGCCAAACTCTTGAAATATGCCCCTAGCTAAACGGAGATCGTTGTTCTCACCTGCAAGAATTCTCAGGTTTCCAACCAGGTAAGATCTGGTGACAAAGCTGTCGCCAACGTTTCGATGAATGACTCAGCCGTCATCCTAAAGGTCGCTTCTGAGGAACCGTGAGCTGAATATAGGAAGTATGGGTCCGGTTGAGCTGCATTAACACTTCTGCCTTCTTTGGGCATTTTAGTGTGCTTCGAACATCCGTATTACTTTGCATGCTAGTGGTGCTTACAAGTGGTATAACTTGGGTAGTATGTACCCTCAGGAAAATGCCTAATACTAAATTAATACTAATAATAACCCTTGATTACGTAATAAAAAGGTCTAATCCTAATGTACAAGAAAAACTAACAACTAGGTGATGTTGAAAAAGTCCTTAAAGCTAAAAATATAATAGTGATGAGGACTTTTTTTATATTTTATAAGTAACAATTATTTACATATTATAATTTTCTTTTTTTTCCTTAATTAGGTAATAATTATTTATTGTTATTAATGTTTTTCCCCCTACATCACTTTAAATATTTGGTTTAACAAAATTACAATATGATTGTGATACAATACAATTCAGAAAAATTCCTTTTCTAGTTATTATTTAAGTTTAAAATACATTTAGATTGTTTGATGTTTTTTATACCTCTTTTTTTGATGATATCATATTGCAATATCTTATTAACTAAGGGGTTTTTGAGTTGCTTTAGATTGTTATAAAATTTTTTAACCAATTTATCCACAAATTTTGGAAGAGGAAGTACATTGTGAAATTTTTCTATTTCTGTTAGAGAAACCAATTTATTGGTGGTGGTAGCCAAGCGAATGCATTGATTATAACAGGCTGTGGGTTTTTTAATATTTGTTTTACTTGTGTTAAAAACAATTACTGCGGCGTATGTGAGGTTAGGTGAGATGAATGCCTTAATTAATGTTACTTTCGTGTTATTTGATAGTGGGCTTTTTTTAGACAATGTTGGGAAAAGAGAATGTTTAATTTTGTTGGCCTTCTGAATTGCATAGGATGTATGTTTGTTCCATTTCATGTCAGTTGATAATATTACTCCTAGATATTTGTAATGTGGAGCTTTAGGGACAATGGAGTTACCAAGTTGTATATCTAGGGAAGTGACCTTTTTCTTTTTGATTTTAAATTCCAGATGTGCACATTTGTTTGGATCAATATTTAAATGCCAGTTGGAGGTCCATTCAGTTAAGAGGTTGCAGTAGATATTTAATTTTTGTATGGTAAGGTTAGGAGATAAGGAGGTAGAGGAAATGGTGAGGTTGTCAGCATATAAAGAAACTGAGATATCCTTTAGGGTGGGGAGGTAATTAATGAATATATTAAATAAAAAGGGACTTAATTTGCTGCCCTGAGGTACCCCTGCTGTGATTTTGCGATAATCGGAATATTGGTTGTTTAATCTTACTTTAATTTCTCTATTTGCTAAAAAATGTTTTACTAGTTTGTAGAGTGGGGTGAGTAATTGGAGTTTAACCAGTTTAAATATAAGGCCTTCGTGCCACACAGAATCGAAGGCTTTGTTAAAGTCGAAGAATACCATTTGGGTTGTTTTTCGTCCTTTTTGAAGTCCATCAGATATGGTTTCGACTACCCTTAGTAATTGGTGGGTGGTTGCTAATTCTTCCCTAAATCCCATCTGCTCATTAACGAAGATGTTTTTGTCTATTGCGTAAAGGTGAATAAAGGAGAGGACAACAGATTCAAATACTTTTGAAAGGGAGGATAAAAGGGTGATAGGTCTGTAATTTGAAATTTCGAGATGATTTTTTCCTGGTTTGGGGATGATGATTACAGTTCCTAGTTTCCAGTCGTTTGGGAAATAAGAGATGGCTAGACAAGCATTGAATAAGTCACAAATTTGATTAATGGAGGCTGGGATTTTAGTTAGCATTTTTAGGATTCTGTTGCTAAATTCATCATGTCCTTTGGCTTTATTAGGGTCAAGATCATTAATGATATTTAAAATTTGGGGATGGTTTGTGGAGAATGAAGTATCATCAAGGACATGAGGAAGAAGATCGTTAGTAAATTGAACTTCTGGATTGACAGGCTATTTGAAAGGGTCATGCTTCATTGTATTGGCTAAATATTCAACAAATATGTTACATTTTTGGTTGGGGTCAAAGATTAAATGGTTGTTATGATTAATGGGTGTATTTCTGGGAGTGGTTTTGTTGAGAGATTTGGCAACTTTCCAAAAGGTGACTGGTCTGCTTTTGAAATCGAGGTTGCTGAGGAAAGATTCCCATTTATTATTTCTAAATTGGCTAATTTCGGAGGAAATAAGTTTTTTAATATTCTTTAAAAGAATTTTATCCTGGGGATTTTGGTATTGATTATAGATTCTTCTGAGTTTATTTCTGGTGGCAATTAGATTTTTTATTTTTGAAGGTAGATAGAATAATTCTTGTTTTCTAGCAGTAGTAGGACGAGAAGCAAATTGTTTAGCTGCAGTAATCAAGTTATTTAAGAGTTCCAGCTGGCTGTCGATTAAATCAGAGTTGAAGGGAGCTACCAATTTAGGATAAAGATCAATCTTGTTGATAATGAAGTCCATGAATGTATTCCAATCGGTGGATAATGATTCGGGATTTGAGAGGGGGTTAGTGGATGATTCATTTATAGAAAAAATAATGGATAATGGTCAGAAGAAAATTCATTCAAAACAATTGGGTTCTAAAAGTTAGTGAAATTTATGTGAATAATGAAGTCAAGAAGATCAGAGCTCTGCTTGGAGTGTCTTGTAGGCAAAAACGGGGATTTAAAGGAAATTGGGTTATTATTGAGGAATTTATGTAAGATTTTACCATTCCTATTTATAGTTTTGGATCCCCAAAGGGGATGCTTTGAGTTCCAGCCTCCAACAAACAGTGAAGAAGTGGAATGGTCGTTTATTAGATTTAGCTCAGAAGGGATTAATTTGTTAACTTTTACATAGATTGAAAATATGCGAAGTGGGCCATTATCTAAGTTAATTTTAATACCAATAGCAGATAGGGATTTTGTATGGGGAACAGGTAAAGTCTTAAAAGCTATTTGATTATTAACTAAAATTCCTAAACTATTTCTATTACCTAAGTCTAACCTAACAAAGTTATATCCTGGGGTATTTAATTTGTGGTGGCTTGCGAGGTTGGTTTCCTCTAAGCAGCAAATTTGAATATCTTGGTCTCTAAGGTAGTCAAGGAGTTCAACAATTTTGGATCCGATAGAGGCACAATTCCAAGACATGATGTTTATTTGATTCATTGAGATAGACTTAACATTTCAGATAAAATAATTGCAATTTTTTCCTGCTTGGATTTTACTTTGGTTATTTTCTCCCAAATTGAGATAACCATTTCTAAAAGGGTCTCTTGACTAATTTTACCTTGCTCAGTAGCTGGTTGGGTAAGTTGATTTGTTGTTTGAGATACAATATTGGAGTAGGGTTTAGGGCTTGGGAGAGTAGGGAAGGAGGTTGAAGGTGGGGAGGTAGATTGGATCTTGCCTTTTCCCTAATATCATTAATGAGATTTCGCATGGTATCCCTTAATTTGATATATGATGGACAACCTTTATAGTTGGCAGTATGGGGGCCGCCACAGTTAAAACATTTGGGAGCAGTCTCATGCTTGGTAGGGCATTCAATAATCGTGTGGTTTAGTCCACACTTTACACAATTAGGTTTCAGTGCACAAAAATTTTTTGTATAACAAAAGTTAAGACAGTTTAGACATTGAGGTGGACCAACTGGTTTAACAAAAGGTTTAACGACTACCTTCATTCCACAAATGGAGGAAACATTTACGAAATCATCAATATTGTTGTCATAAGATAAGGTAACTTTGAAAAGGGGTAATTTTCTTTTCACACTATTGTCAGCTGGTCCTTGAGGAGGCTGGTTACCAGGGGTAAGTCTATGTGTAGACATTTGTAAAATATTTACAACCTTAAAATTAAGATTAGAAAGTTCACTTTGGATGGCATTCACCTCACAGTCAATTGGGAGGTTACGAATTACAAAGTCTTTGTTTAATTTGTTGACCATTTGATAAGTAAAGTACTCTATATTACCTTTTTTTTAATTTCTTCAGACATTCAAGGTAGTCTGGTATTGTTTGATATTTAATTAAGATTAGGTCGTTACCTTCCATTTGACTTACTGGTGGATACTTGCACACAGATTTCAACGAACGAATTATAATAGACCATTTGGAGGAATACTTGAGTTTGATGGATGGGATTTTGGGAGCAGAGGAAGAGGTTTTGATGGGTAAAGAGGAAGAAGGATTGGTGGTTGGGGTGACATGTGGAGGATTAGAATCTAATACAGCGAAAGAATTATGAATTGGAATCAAATTAACATTTTTTTAAATTAAAATTAGGATTTAAAGCATGTTTACGCTTATTAGCTACAACAGTAAAATCATCTGCACCACTAGCTTGCCTTTTAGAGAGGTTAAATTTAATTGGATGTTCGTGAGCACTTACAGGAGTTGGTGGCTTCGTCCCTGCTACTGGGTGGTAGAACCCAGTGGTAGAAGGGAGTAGCGATACAGCATTTGAGGTCCGGGTAGAAGGTCCAGGGCCTGGAGAGGCTTGGTCCGTTTGGTAGTCCAACTGCCAGATCACTTGCTTCCATTCATCATTGATGAGGCTTTTCTTGGTAATCTCCAATACAGTTAAGGCTCTGGAGACTGCCGAGGGGCTGGTAACAGAACAGGAAGTTTCCATAACTTCCGGTATAGCAGGTAGTAGTAATGCGACGTCGATTTTTTAAACTACAGATTCCGCCACTCCGAGAGTGGCGGCGCTAGTTAACTCACAAGAGTCCTTCAGTTCGTCACCAGGGAGCTCAACATCCGAGGCCTGTTGCGGCTTTGTTGCGGTTGCGTTTTTCGACGTGTCGAAAGCGTTTAACTGCACATGGCATGAAGGACTTCTGTTCAAACTTCGGCGCTGGCGTTTCCCGCGATGGCAGCAAAGAGTCATCTCTTCCTACCTACAAGGACGGCGTTTCTATGTGGAATATCGCAGCAAGCAGTCATCCACTCAACCGATTGAAGCCGGAGTGCCACAAGGAAGCATATGGGGTCCTTTGCTTTTCAACATCTTTTGTGCGGACATCCCACGAGAATTTGGGCCGAATGTAATTTCGGCAATGTATGCCGATGATGCTGCGCTCCTCGCACGATCAAAGCACCGCCCGCTTGCAGCCTCATACCTGCAAAAAGCAATCTACCGTCGTGAGGAATGGTACGAGTCATGGAGGCTCAAACTGAACGCAGGGAAAACACAGACCATCGTGTTTTCCCTCGGTCATCTTAGGAAGACGCCTGACCCTGTCATCGTAGGCGCGGAGGAAATCCCGTGGAGACAACACATCAACTATCTTGGCGTCGTGATTGACCGGCGCCTCAATCTTCGTGCGCACGCCCAGCAATTGGTGCACCGCGCGAGAGAGCGACGACGGATTTTGAGACCGCTCTTCACTTCCTCCATCCCGATGCGGACGAGGATGCTGCTCTACTCCACCTTCATCACGAGCAGCCTGACATATGCATCGCCGGCGTGGAGCGGCATCATGTGTCAGGCCGGCAGAGCAATTCTTCGAGCGGAACGTGCATCTCTCTACCAAGCACTACATCTTGGATTAAAAATCCACCGCGATGCAGTTCACTATCTCTGCGGCATCATCACCATCGATGAGGTCTTCAGACAGCGGGCGGAGAACTTCCATCGACGCCTAGCAGAGAAAAAGGCAGCCCATCTTCGGCAGTTATTACAGGATATACCTCTCCCGTGGGACTTCTTCAGACGCCCCATCTCCTCACTTGCGAGGAGAGAAACTCTTCCAGCATCTCATCGGTACAGCGCGTGTCATCTGGCACCCTAACAGCCCAACGGACATGCCGAAATAACCAAGAATTTTGGGGAAGTCGCTCTTGGCCCTGAAAAGGGCCGTTTGAGCGACCGGCGGCGCTTTCGCCGAGCTCGACCCGGATTGAGGAACAATTGGCCGAGAGAGACCCTACGTCGGTGAAGCGGCCTTTTGAAGGAAGATACCCAATTACTAATCTACGGATTTGGATTCTCGTGATAGGTCCAGGGTGCAGCACACATCGCAGCACAATCACGAACAGCAATATGGTCCTAGGTTCGCCTAGGTCCTACATCATCGCCCTGAAAAGGGCCATAGAGGCGCAATTGCCAAAACAGAGAAAGGAGAAACAACATTTCGAATGAGACCAGAATCGGTGTAATGACAAGAAGGGAACAACAGCAATTAAACTCTACAAGAGACATCGTAGTGAGCTCTTGTAGGGTCTGCAGGGTGCAGCCAAAGGACGTCGAGACTCCCCTTCGACGCCTCCGAAAGTCGCCCGGTCCTGACGGCCTGGAGAATGAAGTTCTGCGCCATCTCCCTGCAATTGCTGTCCTTTGGTTGACGACGATTATCAACGCCGTCATCTCAATAGGACACTTCCCAACACCATGGAAGACTGCGAAAATAATCCCAATTCCGAAGAGTGGAAAAAGACCGACTGCTGCGACGAACTTTCGACCGATTTCCCTCCTTGATGGACTCGGAAAAATCGTCGAAAGAGTGCTGCTTCCATTCCTCCTCAAAACAGTCGAGGAAAAAGAACTTCTACCGGAAGAACAACATGGGTTTCGACGAGAGCATGCAACAACACACCAAGTCGCCAGAGTTCACCAGTTTATAACAAAGGAATTCAACACCCGTTGTCACGTTGCAGCAGCCTTCTTCGATGTCACCAAGACCTTTGATCGCACTTGGCTCGAAGGCCTTCTGCATAAAATTCGGAATTGGGGCTTCCCGCAATGGCAGCAGAAAGTAATTTCATCCTACCTAAGGAACCGACATTTTTTTGTCGAATTCCGAGGCGCTGCATCCGGTCTGCACCCCGTCACAGCAGGAGTTCCGCAGGGGAGCATATGGGGACCGCACCTCTTCAATCTATTCTGCGCGGATGTACCAAGAGATTTTGGATGCAATACCATCTCCGCATTCTATGCTGATGACGCAGCTCTTCTCGCCAGATCCAAGTATCGACACCTCGCCGCCTATTACCTTCAAATGGCGATTTATCGACTTGAAAAATGGTATGAGGAATGGTGACTTGGTCTCAACGCTACGAAGACGCAAGCGATTGTCTTCTCTCTTGGACATCCTTCTAAAACGCCGGACAAGTGTGATACCTCTAAAAATTCTGCTAAAGATAGGTTTACATCAAATAATACAATTATATATAAAAAAAGAAACATAGTTTTGTTGTAACATTAATTTCAAAACATTTAAAGTGGCTCACTTTCGGTATTTTTTTTGTAACCCTTTTTTTATTTTTTGTAACCTTTTATTTTTAAGCAGCTTGCAACCTTTGCCAAATGTTAATGAAATTATCGATTATCTCGTCCTCCGGGAGGTCTTGTGGTAAGGGATTGGGTTGGGCAGGTTTAGGTTGGGTGAGAGCAGAGGCAAAGGATGTATGGGCGGTAGGTAAAGTTGGGAAGGCATTAGGGGTGGGAATAAATGGGGTTTGAACTTGGTTTCTAATAGCTTCTACTCTTTTACGCATGTTGGTTCTAATTTCTAGGAATTTTGGGCAACCTTTATAAGTGGCAGTATGAGTGCCATTACAATTAATGCACTTAGGTTGGGTTTCGTGACGACTGTCACAATTAGATACATGGTGATCGGCACTACATTTGGAACATTTTGGTTTTAAGGAGCAGTAGTTTTTAGTATGCCCGAACTGTAAATAATTTAAACATTGGGGTGGTGCGATGGGTTTGGTGAAGGGTTTAATTGTGGCCTGCATGCCACCAAAGGAGTTAATTTTTGTAAAAGTTTCAAAATCGTTATCGAAAGAAAGAGTGAACTTGAACAAAGGGATCAACCGTTTTTCGGCTGTGGAATTATCCTTACTACCATTGATGGGTCTAGAAGTAGACAGAGGTACCGTGAGTCTCCATGCTATGTGTTACCGGTCCGGTGCAACTTGGCAAGTCATGCCCATTCAGTGTCCATGGCACTTTTTATGGGCGGTAATACAGGTGGCATTGAGGTAAACTTGAGGTAAGGTAACGAACAGTGACAACGGTGATGCAGAGTCAACATGAATTAAGGATTAATTAGAGGAAGAAGATCAAACTTCTGAGGAAAGCAATGGTGAGGTTGGAAGTTAGGTACTATAAAGAAAAATTGAAAACAAACTGGNATAGTATCTTTGGACGTA
The DNA here is from genome assembly GCA_000376725.2 of Ladona fulva. Classification (NCBI taxonomy): domain Eukaryota; kingdom Metazoa; phylum Arthropoda; class Insecta; order Odonata; family Libellulidae; genus Ladona; species Ladona fulva. The sequence goes on along the minus strand of KZ308684.1, from coordinate 1,845,042 downwards.
TTAGTAGTAGTAGTATTGTTAAAAGTGCTTCGACAGCTTAGGTCATTTCGCACGTAGGCTCCCACCGGGATTCGAACCCGGTACCGCTTTCACTGAAGTCGAACGCGTTGCCCACTTGGCTATCCGGGAGCCCTGGACGTATTAGGTTACCCATTTTCGATTATATGAAGGTCTCGCCGACCTTCCTATAATATCCTACGGATATGATGAATGTGATAATTTAATGAAAGATGGACCATAATGATTATCTTATGTCGAAAATTAATTCTCAGGTAATAGTTCATCTTCTACGAATTTACCTTGCTTGTTTAGTTTTTCTGTCATGTATTTTCAATTTCTTCTTCCTATTTGTATTTTAGTATATTTACCTCATTGTTCATCGTGAGTTCATCGTAATGATGCATAATATACGATCTTAAATAATCATGCTACTTAGATACCATTTGGTGTTCTTCTCATTACTATTTCTTAAAATTTACATGTTAAGTGCCTCGTACCCATGTTAAGTGTACATCGCCCAGCAGGTAGGGAGCACTGTACAGTGAGCGCTACCTTAGGTAGGGTTCACTGTACAGTGAA
>KZ308684.1:1813748-1838498 GCA_000376725.2 Ladona fulva | reverse complement strand
GGTTGTGTATTTGTTTTGTTGGTGATGAATAATGATGGTGAAAAATGAATGGATGATTGATTACCTAGTCCGCCTTTTTGATTTTGATTTGTTTTTATATTGTTGAAACTGATATTTATATATTACTAGTTTGGGTAGTTTTATGCTTTTCTTTTTCCTTCTTTTTTTAATGGGATAGTCCCAAAGATTATTGAGAAGTGGGTTATCAATGTTTTGGAGGTTTAGATTAAATTTTTCTATTCTTTTTGCAACTAAATTACTAATGGAGGTGAGCTGATGGAAGGATTTAATTTCTTTTAGAGGGACAAGTCTATTTGTTGTGGTGACTGATCTAATGCATCGGTTGTAAAATGATTCTATTTTTCTAATATTGTATTTGTATGAATTAAAGGACAGAATTGAGGCATAAGTTAGATGAGGGACGATAAATGAATTGATCAATCGTAATTTATTGCTGGTGGAAAGGGGGCTGCTTTTATTTAACAGTGGAAATAGTTTAAATTTAGCAAACTGTGATTTTTTGATGCTATTGTTAATAGTTTCGGTCCAAGACAGTTGATTGTTTATATTAAATTCAAGAATTAGTAGAGGAGGCAGAAGGGATTGGAGTGTTATTAAAGAGAACAGGAGAAGGGTTGGGACATGATTTTCTAAATGAAAAGGTGAGGTGAACACTTTTGGTGCGGTTAAATTCGAGGTGCCATTTGGTAAGCCAGAAATATAATTTGGAATTGAAGGAGTTTATTCTATGAATAGCAAGATTAGGTGAAGTGGATTGTGAAGCTATTGTGAGGTCATCAGCATAGAGGAATCTTTCAATATAGGGATCAGAAGGAAGATCATTTATAAATGTTAAAAAGAGTGGAACTTAGAGTGCTGCCCTGAGGGACTCCTGCAGATAAAGTATAGGATTCAGATAATTGACAGTCAAAGCGAGCTTGAATAGTTCTGTTGATGAGAAAATTTTGAATTATTTTACACAGAGAGGATAATTTAAAGTGAGTAACCTTGAGCCCTCATTATTAGGTATTTTTTTCCAGTGTCGCCCGTCTTAGCTGAGCAGCAGATTGGTGTTAAGTACTAGAAGGTTTTTAAGTATGTTATTTTTTTAGAAAACCCTCAGTCGTTGCAGGTTTCGTTTCATCTGTCTAGAGTAAGTTATTTCAATATTTTTTATTCGTATTAATTCCGGTCACGAATCTTCGTTAGTACTTATATTTTGAGGAAGCTTTTGTATTCGCTTCCTTACCCTCGTTATCCTTTAAACTAACCCGTCCGTTTCTTCCGCCAAAGAGGTTTATATTATCTCTCCTCTCACTTTCGTATAGATTAATTTAGTTGTTTCCTTAGTCTCAGGTCAAGTTTTAGTGTTAGGTTAGGTTAACGTATTTCATTTGCTTGTGGGTTCTTTTTGTAAGTTTGTTTTAAATCAGTTGAGGTTTATAGGTTAGGATGGCTTCTCCTAGGTCTCCCGTTTCCTCCTTCCTGGGAACCGCTGCTCTCGAGTCCCTTCGGGCCGAGAACGCGGAACTCAGAAGGTTGGAGGCTTCCTCCCCACGTGTGGGATCTGAGGGTAGCACCCCGAAAGTTCGCTGCGCCAAGTTGGCGGCTCGGGCTTGCCTGAGCGCGGAAGCCCGAGCCGCGTGGAGGTGGAAAAGAAAGAGGTGATAGGTTAGGAGGTGGAGTATTTATCGCTGTTAGGTATAACTTAGTTAGTCAATTAGAAGTTCTGCAAAACCGAGAAAACTCTGAGATGATCTGGTGCTCAGTGTCTGATAGGCATGGTAAGAACACGCCAACGCGAGGAATTCGTAGTGGATACCACGAGCGAAATGGTCTGGTGCTCGGTCCTAAGAAAGAACGGATCTAAGATTCTTTTTTGCTCCTTTNGTTCGGCGGATAATGGAACCTTTACGCCCAAGGGCCCGCCGGGAGGGAGTGTGTGAGCGGGTGTTCTCCCGGTGTTTACCAGGAGGTACGGTGCCGCAGGTGACGGAGGAACTGAGAACGTCGGTATCGTCATCGAACTGCTCCGTGCTGCGAGTGGTGGTGCACGCGGGCACTAACGACGACGAGATTCGGGTCCGAGGAGATCTTTGATTCTTATAAGAGTCTGATCGCCGAGGCTTCCCGTGTCGAGAGTGAGTCGGGTGTCCGAGTGTCGCTGTCCATTTGCAGCATAGTCCTACGAAATTGAGACAAGGAAAATAAGCATAGAATCTTATTTTAGTCGTGAATCATTCATATATATTCGAAATTGCGAGAACTTTGCTAAAATGAAATAGCGACAGCAAATGAAGGAACAGTATAGGATATCTGTGAAATTTGAACGTCAGCTTTACATTTACCACGATTCTCGAAAAAGGATTGCACTTTATGTTATCTTATTAAGATCCGACTTTGAGATCAGGAAAGACGTCAGTTGTTTTCATCTATCGAATTAAAGCAGTGGACTTAGCCATCAAAGCATCGTTAATAGTTGTAACCCTTCTCTGGATTATAACCTTGTCGTGGTGGAAGAGCATGCGTGTTCCTATGACCTAGAGAGCGTAACTGGCGGGAACTATGTTCCTGGTAGGGTCACCCATGCCAGGATGGTCAATAGGTAGGGGCCTGACGGAAGGACGTCCATGCAGCGTCTGTAATTATTCAAATATTAACAGGTTTATTTCTATCAATACAAACAGTAAATATTGATGCAGCTTTTTCAGTGGGGTCAGCAACGGGGGGTGGGGAGGCGCAGGAGTTAGTAAACAACATCATTAACGAGGGAGGGTTGTGCAGGTTGTGCAGAGATCAACAAGGGGTGCTTATGTCTTAGATGTTTTTCTACTGCGGCCCTCTATGCTATTGTTAGATGGAAACATCGTTTATCGAATCAGTGACCACAAATCAGTGACAATGAGTTGAGTTGCAATGGACGAGTGGCAATGCCGGTAGATGCACGCCAAGAACAGAGATATGGCAATGTGGTAAGGGCGACAAATAATTAGGTTTTCAGGAATTTCTAAACATACATTTTCAACTTTGGGCAGTAGAAGGAGAGAGTGTGGAAGAAATGTGGTCAGGGCTTAAGGAGATTCTTACGGAAGGGTTGAAATGGTACATTCCGAAAAAGGTACTTAAAAGAAATTCAGACCCAGAATACTATAATAGAGAAATTAGGACTTTGAAAAGGAAAGTTAGGAAGGCACACAAAGGTAGAGATCTTGACATATGTAACCTGGAAAAATATAAATATTATTTTAAATTACTAAACTAGGAGAAAAAGAAAGCAAAGACAAATATTTTAGGTAATTACGGCAATCGACAATTCTTTAAATATCTTCGCAGAAAACGCGACAATAAAGAGAAGATTATCGCGATCAAAGAAAAGAGTGGTAAAATGATAACTGAAGATTCAGAAAAGGCAAATTGTTTAAATAACTAGCATTCAAGTGTATATCATGTCCAGTGTATATCATATATAGTGTATATCATATCCATGATGTCCAGTCGATCCGTGTGGGATTATAAATAATGAAATGCCGAAAAAAATTAGTAACACGAGAGATGCTTTCAATAAAGATACTACATGGCAGGTAAAAACTTTCCTTATCGGTTACAACGCGATTAGGAAACAATTAGAAAGGTTGAGGAGTAATAAATCTTGCGGGCCAGATAAAATATCGGGAGATTTACTAAAAATTGGATCAACGGAAACAGTCCGATACCTTAAAGTTTTATTTCAAGCCTTTATTAATAATAATACTATTCTGGGGGATTGGGAAAATGCAACGATCATACCGATCCAGAAAGAGTGATTTAAGACCGACGTTGAAAATTACAGGCCGATCAGTTTGATATCTGTGGTATGCAAGATAATGGAGATACTAGTTGCAGATTATCTTAGAAATTTTTGGAAGGATACATGGTGGTTGTGTAAGTATCAATATGGATTTAGAAAGGATTATTCGTATGAGTCGCAGTTGCTGGGTTTATGCCAAGATATTGCATAATCGATAGATTTGAAAAAGGACGTGGATGCTATTGTAGTCTATTTTTCCAAAGCGTTTGATATAGTACCACATCACCGTTTATTAGCAAAAGCAGAGGAAATGGGTATTGATGAGAGGGTTAAAAACTGGTTGCAAAATTTCCTAATAGGTAGATCACTACGAGTAAAAGTAGGCGAAAGTTTATCTGAAAAAATAGATATAACGCCAGGAGTACCCCAGGGAAGTGTAATCGGGCCATTACTTTTCTTAATCTATATAAACGACTTACCGGAGTACCGGACTTACCTTAAAATCTAAAATAAGGCTTTTTGCGGATGATTGAATAATTTATAGAGTGGTAAATTGTTAGAACGATACCAAACTATTACAGGATGACATTAAAGCTGTTGAGAGTTGGTCTTTAATAAATGGAATTAAGGTAAATACGAAGAAAAGTAACTATATAACGTTCACTAATAAGAGAAAATACAGAGAAATTAGTTATGAGCTGAATGGATAGAAAATTCCTAAGGTAAATAAATGCAGGTACTTGCAGATTATACTAACAAATAATTTGGATTGGAGTACCCACATAGATAAAATTGTGTCCAAAGCGTTTAAAAATCTGCATTACGTGATGAGAAACTTATAGTGAAGTAGTAGGGAAGAAAAAGAGTTAGGGTATAAGACAATAGTGAGGACTCTATTAGAATATGCAACAAATGTGTGGGATCCGCATGATAAAACGAATATCAAAAAGATTGAGAAACTTCAACGGAAAGCATCCAGGTATGTGTTAAGAAGACATAAGAAAGAAGACAGCGTTAGGGAAATGTTAGAGATCCTCGGTTGGGAATCATTAGAAAAAAGGCGGAGAGTTAATCGACTTGTAGTCATCTATCAGGTCAGAAATGGAGGAGAGTCTTGGATGGAGTTAAGGAGCAGATTAGAGGAACCGCATAGCACGAGGGGACCATAAGCAGAAGTTAAAGCTGCGGAAACAAAGGGCTGATAGTGCAAAGTATTCGTTTATTAATAGAGGGGTTAAGGAATGGAGTAGTTTGCCTGAAGAGGTCTTCAAACCGTTACCGAAACACAAAAAGGAGTTTAGAGGGAGATACTGTAGTTTGTGTATTTAAGTGGAGTAAATGTGTAAAGATTTAAAATTATTTTTATATATGTAAATGTGATATAAAGTTAACTGATGAAGAGAAAAGTGTTCTTGAAACGGATTGTAAACTGTGACTATGAAATTTAATAACTGTAATTATAGGAATTATGTGATGTACAGTGGCGGAATAAGTTAATGCAAATTTTCACGAGTGCCAGAGGTGGTATTCACGGAAACTTCTAGGAACAGCACTTATTATGACTGACCGGCAACACTGAAAAATTCCCCTCTTTGGAACTCTTCTTTTTAAATCCTTAGCGCGATTGCTCGCGGTGTTCATCTTATCTATTTCGACATTCCTCTTTCAAAAATAGTTATAAATATAGAACGCGAAGTGAAATATATTTTAATTGCTATTTAACTCTGCCCTTCTCTGGACTACAACCTTGTGGTGGTGGAAGGACTTGCGTGTTCCTATGACCTAGAGAGCGTAACTGGCGGGAACTATATAAGGAGATAATCGCTACAATAGATAGCTATTTCTGGTCATTTTTTCCTCGGAGCATTAGAGAGGCTAACAGGATAGATTATTTACGAATATTTGGTGTTGATACACCCACTGCCATACGCCAATCGGCGGCTCGCGAAGTAAAATTCTAAATCTAAATCTAAACTATGTTCCTGGTAGGGTCACCGATGGTCAATAGGTAGTAAATAATAAATATAGGCGAAAGGTGGTCCACGCAGTGTCTGTACCACAGTGAGGCGGCTGCAAAGGCGTCTGTACCCCAGTGGGGCGGCCATTATGGGTGATGGAGGTGTCATATTAAGAGAAAGGTTGAGGAAGGCAACGGGAAACCACCTCGACTACCATATTTATCCCAAGCAATGATGATGTGCCAATATAAGAATATTGTAAGTGGCGTAAGCGGGACTCAACCCTCTACGGGGAGTGTCGTGCCCGGCAGTGATTGGAGTAAGGCTATATCGGTCGTCATTCCACGAAACCCTTTCCCAGGAAACGACAAGAAAAGAATAGAGGAGATGGCCAAGGAGACAAGGGTGGGAACATGGAATGTTAGGACAATGCTTAGGAAAGGAAAGTTGGAAAATGTAAAGGTAGAAATGAAGAGGTCCAACATTAACATACTAGGGCTATGTAAAGTGCGATGGAAGGATGGGGGTGATTTCTGGAGATAAATGATGTCAGAGTAATTTTCAGTGGGGGAAATTCTAGCCAGAGGGGAGTTGCAATAGTGCTAGACAAGAAAGCGGGAAAAGCCGTGGTAGCTACAGATCTAAGAAGCGACCGGGTTATGTCAGTAGAACTAAAGGCTGAGCCAGTAAACACGGTGATAGTTCAGGTGTACTTGCCCACTAGCGAACATAGTGATGATGCAGTAGAACTTGTTTATGAACAAATAGAAGAAGTAATGGGAAGGGTTAGAGGCAATAAAAACCTAATTGTAATGGGGGACTGGAATGCAGTAGTTGGGCAAGGCAAAGATGGAGAAGAAGTGGGAGGGTTCGGACTAGGAAATAGAAACGAAAGGGGACAGAAATTAGTAGACTTTTGTAAGAGGAATAACCTCTGTATCACAAACACACTTTTTCAGCACCATAATAGAAGGAGGTACACATGGAAAAAGCCAGGAGATACGGATAGGTACCAAATTGATTACATTTTGGTAAGAAAAAGGTTTAGAAATAGTGTTAAAAATTCAAAAACTTACCCTGGTGCTGATGTTGACTCAGATCATAACCTGACCATGATGTAAACCAAGCTAAAGTTTAAAAAGATCTTTCGGGCAAAAATTACACCAAAATGGAACCTTGAAGCCCTTAAGAATGGGAAAGCGAGAGAGTTCCAAGAGTCAGTCAGTAAGGCCATAGAGGATAACGGAAGGGAACTTACTAAAGACGGAGAATGGGAAAAGATTAAAAACAGTATCAAGGATAGTGCGCAAGTAACTATTGGGAGGGTCAAACAAAACAAAATCCGGAAACCATGGGTGACGGTAGAAATGATAAAGAAGATGGAGGAAAGAAGGAAATGGAAAAGGGTTAACACAGAACAAGGACGTAGAATGTATAGGGCTCTCAATAATGAACTGAGAAGGGAAACAAATAGGGCGAGGGAACAGTGGTGGAAGGGTCAATGTAACGAAATAGAAAAGCTGGACGAAAGTGGGAGGGTCGACCTAATGTATAGAAAGGTGAAACAGTTAAGGGGAAATAAAACACGAAACAGAAAATCCACAATAAAAGATAATAATAGAAAAGTTATACGAGATCCAGCCAGCATAAGGGAAATGTGGAAAGAATGTGTTGAGGAACTATATGGGAAGGACATGAAGCCAACAAATACCTGAGGGGAAAGGGTAAGAGAGAATTCTATAATTTATGAAAAAATGTATGATGATGGGGAGTGGCCAGAGGATTTCACTAAGATAATCCTGATTCCTTTGCAGAAAAAGAATAATGCTTCTGAGTGTCGGGATTATCGTACCATCAGTTTAATATCTCACGTGGCAAAGGTTATTCTAAGGGTATTTAATAGAAGAATTGAAGGAAAAATTAAGGAACAAATAGGAGAAGACCAGTTCGGATTTCAGAAAGGGAAAGGAACGAGGGATGCAATCGGGGTAATGAGGGTGCTAGTAGAACGAAGCCTGGAATTTAAAAAGGATATATGTGCATGTTTTGTCGATTTTGAAAAGGCTTTCGATAGAGTTCAATGGCCAAAATTAATGGGAATTTTAAAGAAAATTGGGTTGGACTGGAAAGATAGGCGTTTGGTGCAAAATTTGTACTTAAATCAAACAGCGCGAGTTAGAATAACTGAAGGAGAGTCGGAATGGGCAGAGTTAGGGAGAGGGGTAAGACAAGGATGCCCATTATCACCATCGCTTTTTAATATATATGCAGAGGAAATGGTGAATGAAGCTTGGGAAGAAATAAGCAAGGGAGTGATAGTTGGAGGGAAAGTAGTAAAGTCAGTAAGATATGCAGACGATAAAGCTATTGTGTGCGATTCCGAAAGGGGTTTACAAATACTAGTAAATGCACTAAACGATAAGGCAAGGGAATATGGAATGAAAATTAACGTAAGTAAAACTAAGGTAATGAGATTCACTAAGGGAAAGAAGGCTAAATTAACGATCAGGGTCGATGGGGAAAAACTAGAGCAGGTGGACAAATTCTCGTACTTGGGTAGTGTTCTATCTTGGGATGGGAGGTGTGGAGATGAGGTTCGAAAAAGAGTAGCATTGGCCAAGGAAGCTTTTATGAAGCGAAGGGAATTAATGACAAAGGGTCTCGATAAAGGAATCAGGAAAAGATTGGTAAAATCCTTGATATGGAGTGTTTTGCTATATGGGTGTGAAACGTGGACCTTACGAAAAGAGGACATCAAAAGATTGGAGGCATTTGAGATGTGGGTGTGGCGTAGAATGGAGAAGGTGAGCTGGGTGGATAGAAAAACAAACATAGAGGTGCTAGAAATGGTGAGGGAGGAAAGGGTTTTAATTGAAGTAATTAAGCGCCGACAAAAGAAATGGGTGGGTCAGATATTGAGAGGAGAGGTATTTGTGAAGAATGTAATAGAGGGTAGAATGCAAGGGAAAAGACAGAGGGGAAGGCAGAGGCAAAAGATGTTAGATGACATAAAGGGTGGGGTGAGTTTCCAGGTAACGAAGGAAAAGGCTTTGAATAGGGAATATTAGGGCACTTGGACCTACCGAAAGGTAGAACACTTATGTATGTATGTAGTAGCTGTAACATGCTCTGAAGAACATTTCGTTTTCAAAGATTTTATATTCTCCGTATCCTCTTGGCAGTAGATAAAATTAATGGATAAAGCCTAGGAGATACTCAATCAAATGAACGCGTTCCTATATGAAACGAAAGCATGATGAATCTTTTACTTTCATTATATTCGATTAGGCATGTTTTTTCGCCAAAAATCTCGTCAGGCTGTTCGTACTGAGATTCCCGTTTACGTACTATGTATTATGTATTTACGTATTATGCTGTAACCCCCCCCCTGACACTGTTGCCAGAGTGCACTGTAAACTCCTAAGCTCAGTTAGTTCCCGAATCTCCTGCTCCGTCACGCCGCGAGGTGTTGTGTAAATTTTGCCAGGACTGTACCTTTGAGAAGCAGAGAATTAGGCGATTTTGGATGTAAGAACGTTATATAATTGGATAAGAGTAGTCTAAGGGGGAGACAAGTAAGAACCTTTGCAGCTCATGACAGTTACTTTTATTAGAACTGCCATTACAGAAAAGGGTTCCTTAGAATGTTCTCAAAGGTATAATTTTGTTTTTTTCTATGAAATCAATTAAGTACTTACTAGGTTGCAAAACAATTCTATATATAAATGTAGATGATGTACATAGAATAAGTGGAATACTGTGAAACATAAGCTAAGTGCCGCTAATCTTAATACCGATATTAGGTAGGTTCGGTTAATCCGAGCAGAATTTTAGGAAGATTTATAATATAGCTTTTGACTAAATTTTAGGAATAAATGGAAGAAAATCGAATTACAAACATAGAAAAATCACTTTTTAATTACCTTTTACAACAATTTTATGCAAAACGTTCGGATAATACACTCTAGTGTATCAAGTAAAAATTATTACCTTTCGCCGGGAACGCACCAGATCCTTTAATATTACCTTTGTTGTAAAACTAAAAATGACTGTAATAAAGAAAGCTGAAGTAATTTGAATGTAGTTTTACAATAAAGATTAAATTTTTCGGGTAATCTGAAAATCCGATTAGCAAAACTGGAGTGTACCTCCTGAATGATTTCACTTTCAAGGTTCGCATTTATTTTCTAATGAAAGTAAGATGGAGTAAGTGGGTTAATATCGCAATGCTTTTGCTTCAGGACCAAATGGTGTGCTATAAAGGAGTCTCTGGGGGATGTGCTTCTGGAGGCAGCCAAGCAATTGATCCAGGAGGCAGAGCAAGAGCAGGACCTCAAGACTGCCAACCACTTCAGACACACCTTTTTGTTTTCAGCATTGGAACAGCAATTCACGCATGCAATAAGTAATTTCTGACTTATTTTGAGTAAATGAAACTTGCCTTACAGCTGATTTTTAATATAAAAACGTGGCCTGGTTAAGTGAAAAATTCTTTTGAACCCAATTATCAATTACTAGGATCGAGCATCAATCACTGGTTGATAAAAATAGAAACCCGGGAATGACTTTCGGATCTTTATTCACGCTCACGTATTGTATTCAATATATTAATTACGGTGTTTCATTTTTAGGTCTTTTGCATAGTTTATTTACTATAGTATTCCTATTTGCCTTTCGATTCTTGAATACTCCTCCCGAACTATTAATAAATGCCTCACGTCTTCAGTGGCTCATAGTGCCCATTCAACTTAATTTGGTATTCCACTACTATTAGAGACTCTTATCAGTAAAACAAAGTGATTCTAGAATTACTTAAGCAATTCTAAGACATCTTGGACCTATAAGGATAAGGAACACTGCTGTGCTAAGACTTCGAGGAAAGCTCCAAATAGCCGTTGTTTGCGAGCAAACTAACCGTTGAGGAGAACAACTGATTATTACATTAACAGTTATTCTTCTCTCCCAAAGGTGGTAACAGCTGCCGGAATACGTATTGAGAATGATACTTGCAAAGCGCGACCACTGAGCACCCTAACCCCTGCTGGTGGGAATTCTTCAACGGTCAGTTTGCTAACATACAACGGCTATTATAGTTTATTCACTAGATGTTTGCACTTTAGAGAGAGAAACAATATTTTATCTCTTCGTATAGGGAGCCAATAGGACAGGACGATCCATCCCCTCCACTAATCAAGGGCGTGGTAGAACTTTGCTGTGTTGCAACATTAGCATAAAAATATAAATTTAGTTAAAATCCTTTCAGTTTTGAGTGAAAGTGATGCCGGAAATAACATTGTGATTGATTTTAGGTTAATTAATAACACAACCGTAGAAAAAATGAAAATACCACAATTCAAGGAAAATCTTGACTTTATTCTGGTTTTGTTTGAACGGGTGCCTTTACTTCTGTAATTTAGAAAACAAGAAAGTTTTTACATCAAATTCTGCTTCAAATCATTTTCTTTCCGTTTGTATTATTTATTTGGCAGACAAACGTTTTTGAGGCAAATATTCAATAGAAATTATTGGAGAGGTCGAGAATTTTTAGAAAATGTATCGAAGAAAGTAGTCGCCAGCTATCTTTCGTCTTATTTGCTCTGGAAGAAACTTCAAGCGGGAAAGTTTCGGAGAAAATAGTGAATTTATTGTCTGTGAAAATACAAACCTCTAAGTTTATAAATAACGTAAGAAAAACAATTTTANCCGTTATTTGTAAGCAAACTAACCGTTGAAGAATTCCCTCCGGCGTGGGTTGTGGTTCCCTAAGGTCGCGCTTTGCAAGTATTTTTCTCAATACGTATTTCGGCAACTATGCTGCCACCTTCAGGAGAGAAGAATAACTAAGTGTGGTGGGTGTAGGGGAGGGGCATTTATGTCTTTTGTGTTGCACCGTCAATGAGGGAGAAGAAAACAGAAGAAAGCCCGGTATCGCTATTAATAACACGGTCGCGGTTAGAATGAATGAAAAGTATTTCGTATGCGTCGATGTTCTGAGGACTTCTGTACTGATCTTATGAGTTTTAAGTTGTCTCTGTTAATTTTGTGATTGTTTTCTTGAATGTGTTTTGCAACGCTTGATCTGCTCATGTGGTTGTGTTTCAAGTGGGTTCTTAATATCTACCTTCTATCTTTCTTTTTGTTCGTCCATAGTAGACTTTGTTGTAATCACGATAGTTCGTAGATACCGGATTTACTTAATGTTGGAATGGGATCTATAGGATTTGGGAGAAGACTGAATAGTCTATTGCTATTGGAAAGTATTGGAGTGAAATTGAATTTGGAAAACATGGGTTTGAGTTTTATGCCGATTCCAGGTGCGAAAGGAAATTTTATGAATTTGTGTTCTTTGTCGTCTGAAGTTTTAAGGTCGTGCGTTGATTCAAGTGGAGTTTATGTTTGTTTTCTCAGTATGTTGTTGACTACCGATGTGTTAGCGTAGCCAGTTAGTTTTGCGACGTTCCAGATGCGTGACAGTTCATTGTTGAAGTCTTTCTGTGGTAGCGTTACTTTCAGAAGTCTGTTTATCATGGAGTGGAAGGGAGCTAACGTTTGAGATATGTAGTGGTTGGAGTCAGAAGGTATGTACAGGCATAAGCGAAAATAACTTAAAAATTGCAGTGTAACATAAGATTAGGGATACTCGTAAAAACTCCTCCTGGGGAACATGCTGCAACGCTGTAAAGAGTTCTCCCTCTGCTAACGGTATTTCTTTCGCTGGAAAGAGTGCGTGAGATTCCGTTTAAAGGAATGGTAGCATCGGATCCTTAGCTGACACCCATTTAGAAGGATGGACGTAATTTTAAGGAAAACATTAGTGGAAACGTTGCATATACGCGATGGCAGCTCTAATGTATGAGTTATAGACTGTGCAGATTGAATGAATTCGCAATTTAGAATCGTCAAACAAGTCGAATACGTTTTTTTACCACAAAATCAACATTATGGACCTCCGATTCGCTGATCCTCTAACGGAAAGAGAACAGGTGCATGGGGAAATCATTTTTCCTTGCCTACGGTCACCAACATTATCACAAATACGATATATTATCTCAGAAAACTGTTATCTTTAGTAATAACATTACTATTAAAATTAACTCTTGCAATGTTACGTAAGTGAGATTAGGTATTGAAAGAAATGAAACTGAAAGTTAACTACTTCCTTAATGTTATTACATAGTGATTATTTTATTATTCGTTGCTGATAACGTTTTCCGTAATATGAGTAGATTGTTTTAGGATGTTTTTCATGATTATTGCCTTAATTTTCATTGATACACAATTTGAAATTAATTTATTACCTAGTAAATTAATCGAAAGTGAACACCGAAGGAATCTGCGATCAATATTAAAAGTAATAAATTCATTCTTTCAGAAATGAGTTCGGATGCAGGCGATCCAAGTTACTCCTGATGCGCTCCTATTTATTCCGTAGCAACTTCCCTGAAAGAAAAACCAATCTACGAGGGTTGTTCGGGAAATAAGGTCCGAATCGCCGTAGTTAATTGAATGTTGAAAATGGAAACCGCCTACACACCGACTCCCGGCCTACTAATGCCTTGCGCATTAAAAGACGCAATTTGAATTGTATGGTTGCAGTCGATGAAATGTTGGCATTTGGCAATATATTGGTTTTTGTTTAGCACCACAACACACTGATTAATTTACTCTTCTCAGAACTTATCAGGTAAAATAATTTTTGTTGCCTCAATTATCCTCTAATAAATGTATGACATAATTGTATAATTGAATATAACTATTTAAATGCGTTTCATACTCTTCATATCCATAGAACGAACTTTCCCGTGAAAAATAATCCATGTTAGCTTTGAAAATGTAAGATTATTAATAGGTTAGCTCACTACCATGAATTAAGTTAAAAGATGAACAAAAATTCAGCGACAAATGAAGAAGATAAATAAAAATATGGAATGAGAAGGCAATCAACTGTCTTTCAACTCATTAATGTCGCAGAAAAATATTCTCTAGAAAGGGAATTTAAATTATATGAAAAAGCTGCAAAACTTACTTAGGAAAGCTAAGACGAAAGACCGTCGTTTTGGACGTTGTCGTTATTTGGACGAACACAATCAAAAAGAATCGTTCAAGCTTAAGCTGTAGACTCCAAATAGCCGTTGTTTGCGAGCAAACTAACCGTTGAAGAATTCCCGCCAGCGGGGGTTGGGGTTCTCCGTGGTCGCGCTTGTGAGCAAGTATTGTTCTCAATACGTATTTCGGCAACTATGTTGCCATCTTCGGGAAAGAAGAATAACTAGTTCTAGTTATTCTTCTTATTCCTAGTTATTCTTATTATTACTTCTAGTTATTCGAATCTAGCCTCAAGTAGGCCGTATTTACAGCTTTCGATAATCTAAAACTGTTATATCATGTCCATATCACTTTATCGAAGTAATGAAGAGAATTCCAACGGGGTAAAACACTATGTCCTCCCTACATTATAAACGTGCGACATAAGCGTAAAGGATTAGACACTGTGATCCACATACAAGACAACATTCCGTCACTCATTCAATCAGGAAAAACGAAGGATAAAAAGAGCCTCGAAAACATGAAGATTAAAAATTCTCGTCGACGAACAGATCGTGGGGACTCCTTCCCTACCCTCGGNATATTAGAATAATTGCACCCTTTATTTTATTATATATTCATCTAATGATCTTAGAGTTAGATAAAAGCTCCAAATAGCCGTTATTTGTAAGCAAACTAACCGTTGAAGAATTCCCTCCGGCGTGGGTTGTGGTTCCCTAAGGTCGCGCTTTGCAAGTATTTTTCTCAATACGTATTTCGGCAACTATGCTGCCACCTTCAGGAGAGAAGAATAACTAAGTGTGGTGGGTGTAGGGGAGGGGCATTTATGTCTTTTGTGTTGCACCGTCAATGAGGGAGAAGAAAACAGAAGAAAGCCCGGTATCGCTATTAATAACACGGTCGCGGTTAGAATGAATGAAAAGTATTTCGTATTCGTCGATGTTCTGAGGACTTCTGTACTGATCTTATGAGTTTTAAGTTGTCTCTGTTAATTTTGTGATTGTTTTCTTGAATGTGTTTTGCAACGCTTGATCTGCTCATGTGGTTGTGTTTCAAGTGTGTTCTTAATATCTACCTTCTATCTTTCTTTTTGTTCGTCCATAGTAGACTTTGTTGTAATCACGATAGTTCGTAGATACCGGATTTACTTAATGTTGGAATGGGATCTTTAGGATTTGGGAGAAGGTTTGATAGTTTATTGCTATTGGAAAGTATTGGAGTGAAATTGAATTTGGAAAACATGGGTTTGAGTTTTATGCCGATTCCAGGTGCGAAAGGAAATTTTATGAATTTGTGTTCTTTGTCGTCTGAAGTTTTAAGGTCGTGCGTTGATTCAAGTGGAGTTTATGTTTGTTTTCTCAGTATGTTGTTGACTACCGATGTGTTAGCGTAGCCAGTTAGTTTTGCGACGTTCCAGATGCGTGACAGTTCATTGTTGAAGTCTTTCTGTGGTAGCGTTACTTTCAGAAGTCTGTTTATCATGGAGTGGAAGGGAGCTAACGTTTGAGATATGTAGTGGTTGGAGTCAGAAGGTATGTACAGGCATAAGCGAAAATAACTTAAAAATTGCAGTGTAACATAAGATTAGGGATACTCGTAAAAACTCCTCCTGGGGAACATGCTGCAACGCTGTAAAGAGTTCTCCCTCTGCTAACGGTATTTCTTTCGCTGGGAAGAGTGCGTGAGATTCCGTTTAAAGGAATGGTAGCATCGGATCCTTAGCTGACACCCATTTAGAAGGATGGACGTAATTTTAAGGAAAACATTAGTGGAAACGTTGCATATACGCGATGGCAGCTCTAATGTATGAGTTATAGACTGTGCAGATTGAATGAATTCGCAATTTAGAATCGTCCAACAAGTCGAATACGTTTTTTTACCACAAAATCAACATTATGGACCTCCGATTCGCTGATCCTCTAACGGAAAGAGAACAGGTGCATGGGGAAATCATTTTTCCTTGCCTACGGTCACCAACATTATCACAAATACGATATATTATCTCAGAAAACTGTTATCTTTAGTAATAACATTACTATTAAAATTAACTCTTGCAATGTTACGTAAGTGAGATTAGGTATTGAAAGAAATGAAACTGAAAGTTAACTACTTCCTTAATGTTATTACATAGTGATTATTTTATTATTCGTTGCTGATAACGTTTTCCGTAATATGAGTAGATTGTTTTAGGATGTTTTTCATGATTATTGCCTTAATTTTCATTGATACACAATTTGAAATTAATTTATTACCTAGTAAATTAATCGAAAGTGAACACCGAAGGAATCTGCGATCAATATTAAAAGTAATAAATTCATTCTTTCAGAAATGAGTTCGGATGCAGGCGATCCAAGTTACTCCTGATGCGCTCCTATTTATTCCGTAGCAACTTCCCTGAAAGAAAAACCAATCTACGAGGGTTGTTCGGGAAATAAGGTCCGAATCGCCGTAGTTAATTGAATGTTGAAAATGAAAACCGCCTACACACCGACTCCCGGCCTACTAATGCCTTGCGCATTAAAAGACGCAATTTGAATTGTATTGTTGCAGCTTTCTGTTTACAGTGTCAGCTCAAAATGTTTAAACAAATTCAGCGGCCCGCCGAGTGTGAAATTCGTTTAGTGATTCGGTTTTTGACAGCAAGGAACGTTACAGCAGCGGAAATTCATCGACAAGTAAATGAAATGTGCGGCTCAAATGCGATGAGTGACTGTAAAGTGAATAAGTGGGTGAGAGCTTTAGAGGACGGACGGGAAAGTGACTATGATGAATCGTGATCAGGCTGAAAATCAGCGATCACGGAAGATTTGGTCAATGCCGTGGTAGAAAAGATTCTTGAAGATCGGCGATTCACATTTTCACTAAAGGAGTTTCTCGGCGGCAAGCGCTTCGCCACGGATGAAGTGGTTGAAGACTGGTTATGCTCACAGACTTCGATGACTTCGGCATACAAAATCTTGTAGAAGTTATGATAAATGTTTAAACAAATATGGAAAATATGTAGAAAAGTAGAAAAAGATGTAAGGAACTAAATAAAATTTTAAAAAANCCTATTATTGCCTTAATTGTCATCGATATAAAATTTGAAAGTAATTTATTGGTAAATTAATCCAAAACGAACACCAAAGGAATCTGCGACCAATATTAAAAGTAATAAATTCATTCTTTCAGAAATGAGCTTGGATGCAAGTGATCCATGTTACTCATGATGCGCTGCTTATTGTTGCAACTTTCCTTAAAGAAAAACCAATCAACTCTAGAGTTAAATGTTTAGTTAATGGAGGATAGTATATTTTGCGATTAATTCCTGGGAATGTGAGTGGAAAAAAGGTTCAATGAAAATATGTTGTTTAATTACCTAACCGAATCTTACATGTGCGTAAAGTTCTTATCGAGGCTATAACTAAAACTCATAAATGCTAAGGAATGAAGAGAGAACATTGTAGTTTTCCTTATAAAGTCGTTCCAGGAAGTTTGGCTGAATATCACAGAATTTAATTAAAATGCTCTTTCCTTGTCTGCAATTTACGTTTGATGCAATTTACTTCCTCTTTACTCAATTACTTCCTAATTATGTGACGGAACTGATTCATAAGCATTCAGCCCAAGCGTTTTAATTATATTTATATTAATAATTTAAACGCGATTAATTAATTTTAAGAAACAGAATTTATTGGTTGAAAATATTTTTCAGAGCTGAAGGCTATCAAAGGAATCCGGAAAACACCCACACAACAAGAGGGGTGAGAAAAACCTGCGAAACACAAAAATTACATAAAACACAGTGAAAAAAGAACTCTACGATGTAATTACACATAAAGATGATTAAATGTCTAATCTACTTAAATCTAATAAGCATCAATGAGTCAAGTTACAATAACAGAACGAAATTCAATAATTGAATCTCAAAAATATCATTAATCAATGTTGATCTCTAGATATTTGATTTTCAGTCTTAATTGTCATTGTTAGTCACAAGTTAAGGGATTATTCATCTGCAAGAAAAAAGAGAGAAATGTTAAATAACTGGCTGCATAATTTGTTTGATTGTATTATTTACATGATTTATGCGTATTTATTTATATATTGTGTAGGTTTACCACATGGAAATGAAAGGTTTTGGGAAAAACCAGCGGGTCCGCTGTGACCATTTTTCCCGCGTTTCTAGCGCGGATGTGTGGCGCTCCTTGGCGCTCCTTAATAAGCGCTAGGTAAGTAGCTAGGGTTTCCGTGCGAATCGTGCCTTTCGGTATAAGAAGAACTAAAATCTCACATTTGTAAGATTTTAGTTCTTCTTTATCTGCGAAGGAGGAAGGTCAGTGTCGCCGGATTTCACCATTCAATTAATACTTAAAGGAGTTTGTTGACAATCCTCACCTCTTTCATCGTTGTGATAGGAATGTGTTGATTTTTATGATCATCTTCTATATAAGTAAAAATTAGATAAGAATCATATTATCTGAAATGCTTTATCACTGCAAACTGTTCGACAGGAAACGAATTTGGAATTGTCCTTACATTACTCGATAACAAATTCTCTTTTGAATTAGGAACAGAGAAGCCAAAGTTGGGTCACAATCCATGGAAAGATATCTCAGGAGTTTGTTGCGTTACTGAACGTTAAAATGTGAGTGAACTATGAGCAAACGAGCATAAGTCACCAGAAAAATGTCCATAATTAGACGAAGCAGCATACGAAGTTTTTAGTAAAATCCAGATTGTTCATGTCTTTGGTATTCCAAAATGAATACACATACAAAGATAATCAAGAAAAATAAAATAACATCGCAACATCGGGCTGTATTGGGCACAATGCTAAGCAACAAATTGTAGCTCTTCATAAGCATCTTGAAGAAGAATTAATGGACGTGAAGGCAGACAATGAAAGTGGGCAAAAATTCATGTAAAGGCAAGTTTATTTGTTTCAAATCTCGGGACTTTTAACTTCAATTACTCCAAACACCACAACGGCTGCTTGTGGCTCTTTTATTTACACCCCGCTTAGCCATTAACATTTCAAATACTGCCCAGAGCCAAAGCGACATTTCTGATTTGCACAGTTGTTGATTATTGCATTAGAAGATGAATGTCAACACCACAATATATTATCATACAAATCACCATTATATTTCAATAAGGATACATTATTGATAACAAGTTAATAGACTGTTAGAGAATTTAATTATTTGAATTATTTTCTAAAGTAATCTTCATTTCAAAGTGTCACATTTACTCACGTTCGTTGGTTTTAAATAATAATTCTGCAATGCTGAAATACTGATTTGAAGGATTTCGTATTATTCTTTCATATTTTCCACACTATATTCTTTAAGGATAATTTTCAAAAACGTCTCAATTGCTTTCAAAACCTTCCAAACGTTGAAAAACGTTCCAATTCGTGGGGACCTAATTACTTTGACATCTAAAGTTCATTTAAGAACAGAAAGTTTACTTACAAATATTTACGGTGCTGTAAATAATGTATTTCTAATCATTCTTAAGTTCTTACTTTAAACCGTCTGATAACAATATCGAGGGTAATGAAAATAAATTAATATGTTAAGCAATAACAATATACACAAATTTCGATATCTGGCATTTAATGCGTTTTTTTTCCTGAATACATTTCGAAGTAGTTTTGATTTAAAGTAGCCAACCTTACTTACATTAATTTGTAGTTACAAATATTCCAAACATTGCCCAGAATCAAAGCAACATTCCTGATTTACACAGTTCTTGGTTTTAACTTTTGAACATCAAAGCCATTTTAAACCATCATTTATTGAAAAAAAGTTAATTTCAATCTTAAACCGTTAAATTATACAATTATTTCACCATCTCTGTGAAGACGTTTTGATTTGAAAGCGTCTAATTTACTTACGGTTTTTAGATTCAGCTGATAAATCTTCAACGTTGATATGTTGGTATGAAAAATTTGGTATTGTTTTACTTATTCTTTAAAAATTTCTTTACACTTAATTCGGAGGATTTTTTCAACCCTATGAGAATAACTGAACCTCATTTTTATCGAATAAAAATATTATTTTTATATTCTCGACGCATTTATATAACAGGAAATTTGTGTAAATTTTCCTCTGGTTAACACCCAGGTAAGTTCAGGCGACAATGAAGTCGCCAACGTTACGACGGCTAAGTCTGCCGTCTTCTTCAGGGCTGCTTAGGTGCCGTTCAAAAAATGCGTCCGGTATATATACCCATCCGTTAATCTGGGTCAATCTCCTGATTATATATTGTATCTCCTGATGGTATATTGTAAATCGACCACAGGTGACAGTAGTAAGAAAAAATGACTGCTACATGCACCTGTTCTCTTTCCGTTAGAGGATCAGCGAATCGGAGGTCCATAATGTTGATTTTGTGGTAAAAAAACGTATTCGACTTGTTTGACGATTCTAAATTGCGAATTCATTCAATCTGCACAGTCTATAACTCATACATTAGAGCTGCCATCGCGTATATGCAACGTTTCCACTAATGTTTTCCTTAAAATTACGTCCATCCTTCTAAATGGGTGTCAGCTAAGGATCCGATGCTACCATTCCTTTAAACGGAATCTCACGCACTCTTTCCAGCGAAAGAAATACCGTTAGCAGAGGGAGAACTCTTTACAGCGTTGCAGCATGTTCCCCAGGAGGAGTTTTTACGAGTATCCCTAATCTTATGTTACCCTGCAATTTTTAAGTTATTTTCGCTTATGCCTGTACATGTCAGTGAGGGTGGGTTTTCAGTAGATGTTTCATTTCAATTCGTTTTGTGTTCTCATAATTTTTAAATCTAAGAAAGGTAGTGTGCCGTTTGTTTCATTTTCGAAAGTAAATTGTTTCTTTTTGATGTGTCGAAAATGGCGAGAATATCGTCAATGTATCTAAACCAAGTGTTCGGGAAATACTGGAAATTTTTACTGCAATTTCATTCTAAGTAAGTCATCAATAACTCGGCTAGGAAAGGTGATAAACAATTACCCAAAGCGGTTCCGTTAATTTGTTTATAGAATTTTCCTTCTATTTGAAAGAAATTTTGAGTCGTGCCTGTTTTTGTTAGGAGGATGTATTCTTTGATTAACTCGGGATAAAGATTCAGATCTGAGAGCCATTGCTCGAGGAATTGATATGTGATATGTAGAGGGAAATGTGATTTTACATCGAAAGAATTAAGATATCGTTTTGTCCTACTGAAACATCTCTTAATAATTTGACTAGGTGGGATGAGGTTTTGATTTATGACGGTTGGTTTAGAGGCCATTGTTAAAACTGTTGGTTCAACCATTGTGCTAAATTGTAGGTTGGTGAATTGATGGAAGAGATGATTGGTCTGAGCGGAGTGTTTTCTTTGAGTATTTTGGGAAGGCAATACATTCTGGGAACCATAGGATTGTAAATGTGGAATTTGAAATTTAGAGGATTCATTATTAGATGTTTGAATAATTTGAAAGTGTCCTTAGTGCTAGTGATAATTTCGTTTCGAGGGTTTTTTTGGGGTTGATTTGGTAGAGGCCTTCCTTTAACAGGTCTTCAACTTTTTCGAAATAATGTTGTTTGTCCATGATCACTACTTTGTTTCCTTTGTCTGCTTTGAGATAGAGATAATCTTTTTTGTTTAATGACTTGACAGTGTTGCATTATTTTTTAATTGGAATTCTTGTGTGTGTTTTGTTTTATGTTTTCTTTTATCTGTAAGAGTGATACATTTCTGATGGTGTTTTTAACGTTTTCTGGTTGGAATTTAATGGAAGATTCAATTTCTATTATTGACTCTTCAACAAGAGGTTTTCCGTAAGGAAGTGTAAATTTGAGGCCTTTTGATAGGAGTGTTATTTCTTCCTTGTTGAAGGTTGTATTGGATAAATTGACAACATTGTGTGAAGCGTCATTGGGTGTTGGAGTAGTCTTAAGTAATTGTTTTGTAAGAGTAGAGAGTTTCCGGTGAAGTTAATTGTTCTTTTGGAAGATATTGTGCAGTGTAATTTCGTGTATTTTTGATGTAAGCATCCCATTGAGATTATTCCAATGGAGTCACGTTTTTGGTTAGTTTTAAGTGTCGCTCATAAGTTTGTAATTCCAAATGAGCGCGTTTACTGTATAATTTATTCGTTTCTAACTTTGTGAGGATGTTTCAAATAGTTTGTTTTTCCCCTTAAATTGTAATCAAAGAAAGATCATCGCAGATGAAATTAGACCTTCGGAAAATTTTAATTATAATATGATATTTACTATATCTAGGTGCATTTTATTAGTTTTTCTCTATCCTTTGTTTTAAATGAATAACATAAACTCTATTAGCTTATACTAAATAAATAAATCAACAACAAAAATATAAAAAATAAGAAATGTCGACTATCGTTAACTAAAATTCATCGAATTCCTCGTAAATAATTGTTTTCTTTGTTTATACGTTTTACTTTCTATGCTTTATCTTGATCCTCGACGCAGTTATCAATTTCATAGATTGAATTAACTTGAGAAATGAACATAAGAAATACCATCGAACATTTTATTCTCTGCGCTTACTATACCCAAATTGTTTAAATTGTTAATTGTTTAATTTGGATCATTGATAAAGTAAGATAAATTGAGTTTTGAAGATGAACTTAAAGATTCTAAGTTGATTACTGATAACTTTTACCCCTAAAGTTTGGTAAGATTTATAATAGTCCATAGGCTTCCATATAGAGTGATACTACGGTTAGCGATTTCTATCAGTTTACATACACCACCAAACCTATTTCTTAAATTAATTGTTGATAAGATGGTGGTTTAGGTACTGCCATAGTTAATCGTCGGAAATTGCTTGTGGAATTAAAAGAAGATTGCTTTAAATATTGAATAGTTAATCGTCGGAAATTGCTTGTGGAATTAAAAGAAGATTTCTTTAAATATTGAAAATCGCCAGTGCATACTAATTCAGAGATCCTAGGAATCAATTGATGCATCAGAAGAAAATTTCTCGAAGTATAATCAAACCATTGAGGTTGTATCCTATATTTTGAGAATACAATTAATAATTACAAAAAATATCAGAGAAGTTTGCAGAAATATTGCCTTTCAGGCTTATAACATTGTCTAACCATAAATGAGTTCATCTGAATTTTAAGCATTTCTGACTGAAATCTCACCTAAATTTTACAAATAGAGAGAATTTTACAAAATTTTACAAGAGAGACTGTGCATATCGAACCACAACCCAATTTATTTCAACTAGTAAAATTCTCTCCAAAAATGTGAGTTGCTCGCAGGGCCAGCCATCCACTGAGTGGGGCAAAATTTCCTCATGAGCCTCTTATGCGCTTCTTATCCCCATGTGATACATGTAGGGCTTGTATCACATTTAAGGAAAAAGGAATTTTAGTAGGACTCTATGAGTTCGCGTATTTTAATTAATGAAATAATGTAGGTAGAAATTAAATCAATTAATATAGGTAGTTCTGTATGCATTAAAATTAATTGAATAATTCATATTTATAGCCACTGTCATCACAGTTCGATAAGCAGTATGACAATTCCTCATTCACTCTATTGATTGCTATGAATTTCAGAACACTTAAATTTCTATTTCATTGACACCAAAGAGAGGGAAGTTAGTTTTAAATTCAAAGTTAATGTGAAAAGTAACGACTCTTATTTGTCCTAATACATTCAGAAAAATCGATCTTACTTCATTTTTTCTAAATCCTTTATAACTGCATGGATAGTAGCCTTTCTAAAATGCGATTGATTTTTCATTCTGATGCTCATCAAATAAATTAAAATCATTTCTCAAAAGCGTAGAGCACTTCTGGATTTCATACCACACATTTACTTAAAAATCGTTATTCCTGTGATACATGGCCGTTGTTCAATGGTATAATTCTATTCTGCTACGTTAACAAACCATGGATACTAATAAATGATTGTAAAATTAATAACATAAGATATCCACGCTACCACTGCAAGCGGAACTTCTGAATAAGTGAGTAAGGGGAGGACCTCTTATATTAGGCAACGTCATCCCAAATCCCATTACATCTCCCACATATTGAAACAGTGTTAGGTGGGTAAGAACATCCGAGTATGACAAAGACAGAGGAAGTTCATGTCTTTGCAGAATTGATAAAAGTAATCCATTTGTTTCTCAGGTGTTTCTCCCTCCGCTACGAAACCAGGAATATTGGCGGTGGTCAGAGATTTCGAAAATGCTCCATCTGAAGAAGCAGATTCCAAAAACAAAGCTCTTCTGAAGGCTTTCCGGGACCGCATCGGTGCTTCGCTGCCACCAGAGAATCGGCTTTATCTCACGTTAGTCAATTATTTGTCAATTTCCCTGGAAGAACTAAATTTCAAATAATGAAATAAACTCGAAGGAAAAACCTTTATTATCGCCCACTTAGTTCATTGCTACCCTTACTTAATCGCATAAAAGACACGTGGAAAGTATTTCCACTGTTCAGTTGACGTAGGGAACCTTTATTTTATGCCAATAAAAATTTCCCTAAACTACGTCGTGCGAGACGCTTTCTGAGTTTCTTAGCTTTTAAATTTGTACCCTGCGAGCCGCAAGTGCCGTATGGCAGGGGGTGTACAAACGCCATTACAAATCTACCCTATTAGATTCTCTGATGCTATTCGGAAACACGACCAGAAGGTAACTATCGGTTTTAGCGATTATTTTCTTGTAACGCTTGGTCGTCGCCTCTCGAAGATCGCTCGCTGTTTACCGGAATGACAATATCATTTACTTCACCTAAAAATTCTGGACGGATGAGTTTTTTGAATAGCTTTCCTCGTCTTTTCTTGGAATCCCATGGCAGATTTCAATGAACGACCATTGTACGCTTTTATGTATTGTAAAGAATACAGTTCGCGAGTATTCCAGAAGCGGCACACTATATCACAAGATTGTAAAAATGTTTAGATTTCAGGAAGGCATTTGTCAGAGTTTCCCCCATTAAAAATGATATATATA
>KZ308684.1:1764478-1779557 GCA_000376725.2 Ladona fulva | reverse complement strand
CCCCCCCCAAGGCACTTCATAACTGTTTATGGCTTTCAGCCCCTCACACGAGAGGATGGACGCTTTACGGAAGACATGTTAGAAAGGTTTCATACATGGAAAGAACCTGATTTAGAAAATTCTTCCCTTTGATAAACGTTCGCATTCCTCATCTATTGAAATTATCACACTATTATTATCTACATCAGGACCGACGTAATATCTGAAGTTAAGATTTAGATTTCCCTTTACTTAATAGTCCTCCTTTATAATAAGATTAATAATTTTAAAATCTGAAATATAAGGGAATAAAAAATTACTTTTTGAAATTTAACCTCAGAGAATTTGATAATTGGAACATTTTGTGGACGCAATTCCATTTTTTGTAGACAGTATTTCTTGAACGACGCAAAAGGATGGTGCTCCATCTAGAATTTCCTTCTTCTCCTTTTCCGACAATTAAGCATTTCTGCTATAATATACAGGCAACTCCTACAGTGATTTAGTATACTTACTCCGATGTAAATATTTGCAAAATTTACGAAGTTATAATGTTTTTTTTGACGGTGCACTCAGCTGGATGGGCGTTTATGAGCAATCTCATGTAGCGTCGACATAACTGTTTACTTAGATTGAAAAAAGACCTATGCTAACTTCACTTGATTGTTATTCGCATTTAGTTTGACTCAATTTGTTGCATTTAGGGCCAGTAAGATTTTACACCATAAATAATTTCAGCTCTCTTAATCATATTTTTGCTGTCTTTCATGCTCACCATTCTCTGTCTCAGCAGATGTAAATAATATCCACAGCATAAGGGAATCAAAAGTATACATTTCTGATGAGAAAGAGACTGAGCTCAATGGATGAACGATAACGAAAACAGACTTGCACATTATGAGGACCTTAGCCATCCAAATGGCAGTTGATAGGTCTACTTCCATTGTATTGTGCCGTTCCATTAGCAGGAGGAATTTATTGAGATATGTAATCTCATTACCATAATATCTGATAGTTTATAGATTGGACATAAAAGGTAAATTTAATGATTAAATTGGCCACAAAATGTTAACACATGGCAAGAATAAGATATATTAAAGTCTTAGGCCTATTACATTACATTACTATTACATTACTAAGACCTATTACATTACTATTAAATTACCTAAATTTTTTGTGTGTCACATACATATATTTCTCTTCAGCACTGTTGAACGAAATAAATTACCCAAAAATAAGTGTAGGCTGGTATTTGCATTTCTAGAATTGCTTCGACAGCTGAAGCTTTTCCGCGCATATGTACCACCGCTGGGCATTGAACCCGAGGCAACTTTCCAGAAAGGCGAGTGCGGTTTTTTTGCTGTCCTGTAGCTCAAATAAGTGTATCTCGGTTTATTGAACATAGGGGAAAAACTCAAAATCACATGTAAGACAAGAGAGAGAAGGGTTTATAGTTAAAAGAATGGTCAGGGAGTTGTATAGAGATATTGAGTAATAAAGGCAAATTCCCGCAACCCGTGGACACAGAGGTATGAGTAGAGGGTGAAAGGGGTGAATAGCAAGAAAGAATCAAGGTAAGGTTAACAGGCTCTAAGGAGAAGTGGAGTAAACAGCAGGGGTCGGGTCAAAGAGATGTGACAGATACCTACTGTTAGAGCTGATACATAAGGCAACATGTTAAGGTTGACAATATGTTTATAGTTATTAACTTGTTTTTCTATGTTTGTGTAAGCGTCATGCTAGGTGATATTTTGGAGGGAAATAAATGTGTTCACTGAGAATCTTCAACCTGTGTAGACGTTGCTTTTTCCTGCTCTTCAAATTAACCTGCGTTAAGCAATTATTAAGAGACCATTCTGGGCTTAGTAATAGCATTTTAATACCGACTGTGCCGGTGGATTTCAAGTTGCAGTGTTTCCTAGTGGTGGTCAATGAATGTGCATTCTCAAGGCCCCTCGCCCACGAGCATCGGGTTTTCCATGCAAGTCATTCATTTGGTTTATCCAAACCCAAAGTATTTCGGCAGCAGTGAGTTCTTCTCTAGTCGGGAGCTTGATTACGTCGTATTCACACATTTTACTCGGTGGAAGACCCAAGAAAGGAGGTGTATTCGAGGGATTACCATTTCAAGTGAAGTATGGAGTATCCGACGGTTCGTTACATGAAGTGGGACTAAAGAAACGAATACAGACCAAAGAAGAGGAAGTACAACACCCCTCCTCAGATTTGATCAAACGTATCATAAATGATTGGAAAACTATCATTTATAGGGCAAGAACCGGCAATAATGACATATGCTGGGAAGCTGGGAACAAAATGATTGGGAAGTAGGAGATGATTAGCTGCTAGCATCTGAGAAACGACTTTATCTGGTATTTAGAATCACACTTCGCAATCCGGTGGGGAGAAACCCTTTGAATGGAAAACAATAAGGTTCGAATTTGATTCTACACCATGCTAAACGTTTCTTGATATATCATCACGATTCCACCGAAGAACTTCTCTTCATAAGAAGAATGGGAACTTTACGAAGGGTTTGGGTTTATTGCCCGCAGTTTATTGCCGTCTTAGGACTTATTCTGCTTACCCTCCCATACCTCTGCCCTTTCCTCATCCCCTCTGTTTGGAAGACTCAACAGCGGCATGTCTTCTAACTAAATTTGGAAGGTGCGAAAGACGGCTAGTTTAAACTGTATCCAATCCCCTTAAGCTAAATCGTGCCTTCAATCATGCCATTAAATTTATCTTCAACACCAAGAAATTCAACCACATAACCCCTCTCCTAAAAGAACTGAATTGGCTACGACTATACTCCAGACAGAAGCTTCATACATTAAAATTCGTACACAAAATACTCAACCAATGATGCCCAACTTATCTTTCTTCCTACTTTAATGGTCTTAACAGCACACACACATTTGGAACTCGTTCACCAGGTAAGCTCACAATTCCCCCCCACAGAATGGAAATTTGTTCTAAATATTTTACTGTTCTCTAAGCTAGGTATTGGAACGATCTACTCAACCCCAACATTAAAGGCCTCTCATTTAATTCCTTCAAACACACAGTCTATAACATGCTACTGAACAAGGACAATGTGAATTAATTTTACAGCACATCAACGCCAAGTATCTTCCCCACTTCTACTAACACTATTAACCTACTTATCTAACACTATTAACCTACTTATCTACTTAACTATTAACATCTTCAGTCCTGAAGATGACTCCGGAGAGAGGAGTCGAAACGTCGACCAGCGTCAAAGCAGTCACCCGGATGAAAACCCAAGAGAACTTCATTCAACACTATTAACGTTATTGCCATCAATCTGATAGCTTATATTATTATTAGTACTATCATGTTTATAATAACTTTGAATTGACTACTATTACTTACCTTTACATTAGTTCATATTTCCTATTTTACTTAAATTATTTTTATTTAATTACTAATATATGATACTTAAATATAGAATATTATTTGCCAAGTTTAATCATTGTAGTTGATTCTCATATTCTCTCCTTTTGTATCAGAAAAGAAAAAACACACAAGTGAAAACCATCTGCAATATACCGTTTTCTTTCTGTATACTTTTCTCCCTCATTAATTATTTTCAGGCACAAGACCTCACCCGTAGTCGAAGACCATGCATATTCCATGGAACCCAATCATAGGACGGGACGGAAATGCCGACATTTAAATTCATTTTTTTTATTACACTTGATTTTACGATTTTACTATTTCACTTCTATCT
The DNA here is from genome assembly GCA_000376725.2 of Ladona fulva. Taxonomy (NCBI): domain Eukaryota; kingdom Metazoa; phylum Arthropoda; class Insecta; order Odonata; family Libellulidae; genus Ladona; species Ladona fulva. Next base: position 1,775,824 of record KZ308684.1, on the reverse strand, counting down.
ATGTTTTCGCTGTTTTTTTTCGCTCCCCTTCTTATATGAGCATTTTCCTGCACCATGGGTTTTTCTCTGAAAGCCTTCAGCCGAGGAGTTTTTCCCCCGCAACCCTATCCTTTACTTTTTAATGTATTTTTTTATAATTTTTAATTTCTGAAATTCTCTGTAAAATGTATGACTTCAGTGGTTAGGTGTAAGAGAGGCCCACTTGGGCCTAATCTTGCCAAATAAGGTGTTCTATAATAATAATAATATGTTCAATGAGCATTCATCCCCATTCGTCTAAGTTATCAATGGATCTTCAAGAGATGGAGATTTCTACAATCTTCTCCCAAAGATGGCAACTTATTTCTCAAAACACTTATTGGGAATACTTAGCCAGGGCACATTTAGCAAAGACAGAGAGATTCAAACCCCTGCTGATTGTCTTGAATCAACTAAAGGATATTTTCCATGCTAGTTACTTGCAAAATGTGGCATCTGAAAGCTTTTAAACTCTACCCATTCACTATCATATTGAGAAATCAGGTTATAAGCTCTCAGTAACACAATTGTGTTGATTTCCTTTTATAGATATAGTATAGTACATTATAGTTTCATGTCCCACTGTGATTGAATCTCAAAACTATTTATTGCAGACTTTGTTGATGATTTCTGAAGATTTTTTACTGCAGCAGCGACTACGTGAAAAAAGTGAGGATAAGGAAATAGAAGACATGGGAGACTGTGCAATTTAAAGAGCTAGGTGTGTTAATTAAATAGAGGTATTCATGGTTTAATGGTCTCTGTATTAAAATAAATATAAATTATGTTTGATACTTAAAATTATGATCATTGGTTATTAAATAATGTTAGTTTCATTGTAATCCAAATTCCTGTACTATTTTGTGGAATAGCCTTTGAAGAGCATTCTTCATGATAAAATGTCAATTGTGGAGTCAGTTTTATTTTATTCAACTTTTTACAAGTGCTTTTTAATTCAACTGAGTTAGTTGAATTAAAAATCACTTGTAATACATAATTTACAGAGTTGAAGCCAACACTTTCTATTTTTCCTTTCCTTCCAAAATGTCCACTCTAATATAATCACGGAGACAAAAAAACCAAGATTGCACTTTCTTAATTAAAGGACTTACAGTTAAAGGAAACACAGTTACAATATAATTAAATGGAAGGAATGTAAATTAAAGGACTTACAGTTAAAGGAAACATACATTTCTGATGAGAAAGAGACTGAGCTCAATGGATGAACGATAACGAAAACAGACTTGCACATTATGAGGACCTTAGCCATCCAAATGGCAGTTGATAGGTCTACTTCCATTGTATTGTGCCGTTCCATTAGCAGGAGGAATTTATTGAGNAATTAAAGGACTTACAGTTAAAGGAAACACAGTTACAATATAATTAAATGGAAGGAATGTAAATTAAAGGACTTACAGTTAAAGGAAACACAGTTACAATATAATTAAATGGAAGGAATGTCTGTCTTACAAATTTCTCTCTCAACGAATAACAAATGTGAAGATGAATTTATTCTCTCAATAAGGATTTCAAACATTCTATAAACACAATGATAACCACTGGATGGATGAAGTCATATAGTTTATGTTGTTCTTCAAAGTTAATCTTAGTATTATACTGTATTTGCTCAAGTCTAAAAGTAAATTAAAATGTGGTAGAAATCCTTGTAAGTGTGACTGTGGCTGTGTTAGTTCAAGAATTGGAAACCAACATTTTCTAAAGTGTGCCTGTTAAATTTTAAGAATCATATGTGGAAAGACTCCTCCACTTTCCCTTTTAGTGAAAGTGGTCCTTTGAGTACTTAATGCTGACCACAATTGTAGAAGTACTTTCATTAATTGGTTGATCCATCCTGCTCTAGAAAAGCCAATAAGTTAGGACTCAATAAGCTGACCATATGCCACAAACTTCAAATATTGCTTGGCTTGGCCCACTAATGGCTGTTATGCCTTGAATTTAATATGTAATATAGGTTTTTTAAAGATATCGAATAACAAACAAATATCATTAAATGATTAAGGTGGATAAAGGAAGAGATTTTAAAACCATAGAAGGTATGGAAGCAGATTCCTTTTTTGCCTTGTTTATACTAATAGGAAAGCTATCATCCCTTGAGCTTATGTTATTTTCCATCTTTATAGTTTTGGTATCATTCTCTTCTACAAAAATACCTTGAGATCTGCCTTTCACTATGTGGTAGGGGGGAAATTTTAATTTTATCTGTTGTTTATGTTTCATTTTTATCAGTTTCTTCATTCATTGAAACTATTTTTATGTATGGATGGTTTAAGACTTGTAGATCTCTATTTTTTGAAGGAATACTGATTTAGAAGTGTTCATGAGGATTTGTATAAAATAATGTATTTAACATTGAAAATTTGATTATATTTAAGGGGTCACCTTGTTAGTTGACAGGTAATAGACAAAAGACATGTAGAATGTATGTAAAACTTTCTTTTTATACCTTATACTATAAAACTTCATATTATGATACTGCATTTACTTGAGTATAAGATGAGGAATTTTTTCCTAATTTAGACTCAGCAAATTTATTTAATATTTCAGAACTTAAGAATGTGTTTTAAAAACATTGATTCAGAGAGTTATCTTTATGTAGATCATTATGGTCTTATCTTCTGCTTATATTTTAAATCCTTGGTTCACAGATTTTTACTTGTGGTTTTTAAGTGCTTTTGCTAAAATATGAGGTCTGTATATATTACAATACAGTTAGATATTTATGTAAAGATTATTTCTTGTTGACATCATCTCTTTGCAGGAAATTTAAAAGAATTACTGCTCAGCATAGTTTTACTTATCTTCAGATAATCTAATTTATCTTCAATGCTTTTTTAATAACAAAAGCAGTGACAATGGCTGTGACCATTTGTTGGGTCATCTTAACTAATTTCCGCAAACTGTAAGGCAATCATCATAACCTAAACTCTTGCTATGTGCAGATTGATGCAACAATTAATGACCTAGTTAATGATGAAGATAATTCTAAATGAACAAACTTCATTATTATTTATTTATTATGTATATCAATTAAAACTAGATAATACAATATCATGATATTCCCACATATTAGATTAAAGAAATCTCTTATGATAAAGGTGCCTTTGGAGATGCTAGTTGCAATTGGAATACTTCACATAGCCCCTTACCTTAACACAACCACTGTGTCATGCACAGGTTGGTTGTGGAGCTCATTCAATGATAGTTATTATTCCAATATAGGATCAATTATTACAATTTTTTTGATGCTTGGGCAGTATGCAACACTTTTCATTCATTGCGTGATTCATATTATGGGTTTTTTTTATTGCCGATTTCAATTGTTACTGGAACTCTGATGTTTCTAAGGTATATTTTTCAACATACAAATATTCATAGCTTTCTGGGAAGTATACTGTGTGTATAAATAAACTTAATTGCATTAAATATGGTCTTTTATATTTTACTTACACTTTTGATATTAGTAAATGTAGTATTCATATAAACCTAAGTAAAATTAACTTCAAATGTAGGCATCAAATTATATCTTCTAAATAATGAAATATAACTGAAAATCGATTCATGGATATTCAAACTTCAAATCTTATCATAAAATCCTTCAAAGCATTACATAGTTGCAATAACTACATATCAAAACATTACTTAAAACAAATGATGAGTAATTTATTAGTAATATTTACAATTCTCAGACTTACAATATTTATATTTCATATGTACAACATGTCAATTAAATTTAAGATGATGTCAATTAAATTATCTGATTTGCTGTCAAATAGTTGTCAGTCTTTCACACCAATATAAGGAAAATCAATAGGAATAATAATGCTTTGATAGATAATTTTAAACTTCTTGATTCAATACCATAGGGTAATCTTATAGAGGGATAACCTTTTGGGATGTTTTGATATCACTTTTTTCAGGTCTTATCTCCGATAGATGGCATTGGCATTGCCCTTACCACCTGCTTTCTCACTCAGTGAGGAGAAAGGGTAAGGCACGGCCAGGATTAAGATTACAATCTGGAGCCTTCTTATCTTATATACTACTTCCAACGTCTTGAAAACACAACATTAATCTTATGGCCCCAAGTATTTTTTAAATGTAAACAGCACGTGCTTTTGCATAGAGAAAAAAATTTGGCAATAATCATTTTTCAAAACGTTCATTCTACAGTAAAGGTTTACTTAGGTTACAGTACAATTTAGGTTATGAAAGCAATTTTGCTGAGGAGTTCGTCCTTTTCGAGAGTGGACCACTAGAATATTTATTTACTCTTCAACCTTTGTTTATCCTCTTCTACCAAATTTATATACCAACTTTAAACTATAGGATATGAAGTATGCATCTTTATTGTCATATATAATTTTTTCTGTATGACAAAGGAATCCTTTGTGAACTAAGATCTTCGAACTGAGCTGGTCTAGGATATGCCATATGGCAGACTAACCCAAAAATCTCAAAGTCAGAGAATTACCATATAGGGCTGTTCGTGATTTATTTATGATCAGTAACATTTAAAGTTATCTCCACTATTCTTTGAGTGTGACTAGGGAATATTTTCCGTGTGTTTAATAACGGCAATATTTATCCAGAGAATTTTACTCCTCATTCCTCAGACTTCAAACTCATTAGCTACGTTTTTTGAGATTTCCTCATTATCTTAGTCCTGAAATTCATGCATGAAAGTGTGATGAATCGAAACTTTCCTTGCCATATGCGACAGTGATACTGATCAAGTGAATATATAGAATTGCAAAGCGGTTCCTTCTTGTAATTCCATTCACCTACAAGTACGCCACAACAACGTCTTCCTTATCGTTTGAGTTCGAGATTGCGACTGGAAAACTGATAGCGGAGCCATTGTCACCTCTTTATATCCCAAATCATATTGTTCATGTGTGAACCCCACCATTGAACCATCAATAATTATGTATCACTAACAAAAGAGCCATCCCCAGCTTATCTGCCACTTGGATGCAAACATAATTTGCCGCCCCTAAGATTAATATTGTGAAATACGTCAATATTTCACATTGCCAATTTAACGCAGGATCAAAATGAAAACATGTGCTCACACTTCAACCGCATGGCATCAAGCTACACACACACAGACTTTATTGGCAGAAGTACAGAAATAACAAAACAGAACTACAAAAGAACAAACAAGGTGGCACTGGTGTGCAAACCCTTGGAAATTCAAATCATGGAAAGCATAGCTTGATTACATCTTAACACCTGCCCTTAATCAAGCTGCTTTCTATACATACCAAAACCCTCAACACACTTAAGGTGCTTCACATTAGTTAAACTCTTTGTTAACACATCTGCAATAATTTCTTCTGTAGGCACATACTGAAGTTGAACAGCCTTATATTCAACTTGCTCTCGAATAAAATGATGCTGTACATCGATATGTTTAGTTCTACCATGACAGACATGGTTCACTGCAATCTTCTGAGCAGGTTGGTTGTCATTGAATATTACAATACACTCGTTAGTTCCTGTTAATTCACTCAAAACATTTTGAAGAAAAGCTGCTTCTTTAGCTGCAGAAGTAAGACCCATATATTCAGCCTCTGTACTACTCAGGGCCACAGTCCGCTGCATACTGCCCTCCCAACTAATAGGACCTCCAGCCATCTTGAATAGAAAACCTGTATATGACCTCCTGTCAGTTGCATCATTGGCCCAGTCAACATCAACATACCCTATTAGCTTAGAACCTGTTTTTCTGTAGACTAAAGAAAGATCATTAGTACCTCTCAAATATAAAACCCTTTTTGCAGCAACCCAATGTTCCTGAGAGTAGCAGTTTTTAAACTGGCTTAAGATTGTCACAAAAATCAAAATGTCATCCACATAAATATCAATAATTGACAGACAGTTTTCCTTAACTCTAAGATACACACATGGCTCATGAACACATCTCTTAAAATTAAATTTCAGTAACACATCATGAATCTTTTCATACCATGTTCTTGAAGCTTGCTTCAAGTCATAGATAGATTTTTTCATCAGACACACTTTATGTTCTTGTCCTCTAACAACAAAACCTTCAGGTTGAGACAAAAATTTCTTCTTGGAGTTCTCCATACAAAAATGCTGCCGTAACATCCATGTGATCAATTGGCACTGACATTTCTACTGATAAAGCAAACAAGAACCTCAAACTTGAACTTCTCACTACAGGTGAAAAGGTTTCATTGTAATCTATTCCTTGCTTTTGTCTAAAACCTTTAGCTACAAGCCGTGCATGATATCTTTCGACATCTCCCTTGGCATCAGTCTTTGTCTTGAATACCCACTTGCTTTGTATTGGGTTCTTATTCTTAGGAGGTTCCACCAAAACCCATGCATTATTCTTCATCAGGCAATCATATTCGTCTTTCATAGCAATGTTCCATTCCAAGCTATTATTACAAGACATGGCTTGGCTTACAGTCATTGGATGATGTTCACATGCATCTTCATCAAATATTGTTGAATACAATATATGATGTGGAAATGATTTTACCTGCCTCTCTCTCATTGGGTATCTCCTTTCAGTATGTTCTTCCTCAGGGATGATGGCCAAAGAATCCACATCCGGTTGTCCTTGAACATCTGTTCTTCCTGTCTCAACACCATCCAATGGATAATCTTGTAGAAATAGGCTACCAGGATCTTGATTTTCTGTCTTAGGGAAATCTGAAACAAAAACTGTTCATTAAATACAACATCCCTAGCCTTCTTCAGCCTCTTTGGATGTGCAGGATCAATCAGCCTGTAGGCCTTGGAGTCTTCACAGTATCCCACAAAAATATAAGGAACACTTTTGGGGTTCCACTTCTTTCTTAATACATCTGGAACATGGCAAAAAGCTTTGCAACCAAATACCTTCAGATGACTAAGATCAACTACCTCTCCAGTGCATTTCTTTTCTGGAGTGGCTCCCTTGACAGCTCTAGAAGAAGCCCTGTTCTTGAGGTACACAGCTGTATTAACAGCCTCTGCCCGGTAACTCAAGCTTAGTTTTGCCTCTTGCATCTTACACCGTGCCTTCTCTGCAATGGTATGGTTTGCCCTCTCAGCAACACCATTCTGCTCCGGTGTATATGGCACTGTTGTCTGATGCAAAATCCCCTCAACCCTCAGGAACTGTTTAAATTTGCTATTAACATACTCCTTGCCATTATCAGTCCTCAAGCATTTGATCTTCTTCTGACTTCGTTTTTCAACAAAGACTTTAAATTCCTTGAATTTTTCAAAGACCTCATCCTTGCTTCTAAGGGAATATACAAATGTTTTCCTAGTAAGATCATCAATGAAAATTAGGAAATATTTTGTTCCACTGAAAGATTCTTCTTGCATAGGGCCACATAAATCACTGTGGATCAATGCAAGTTTTTCAGTTGCTCTTTTTCCACCACTTTTACTAAATGGTTGCCTTGTTTGCTTACCAAGTACACAAGACTCACAAGGCTTGTCATAACTTTCCCCGGAGAAGTCTATGCCAGAAGCCATACCATTTCTGAGCAATTTCATAGACAGAATGTTTAAATGCCCAAGTCTCTTATGCCATACTTCAACTGATGGATCTCTACTAACTGAGCATGCTAAACCAGTTTCATCTTATTCAGAAGGTACATGGGGACTGTCAACATCAACTGTCAACAATGGAAGTCACACCACCTAACCCAACCCACACCAAACCAACCCAACTTAACCCAATCCATTCCAAACCCAAACCAACCCAACCCAATATTTGTCTAGAAAACCCTAGGAAGCCACACCAGCCAACCCATTCCAAATCCAAACCAACCCAACCAAACCCAAACCAAACCAACCCAACCCAATAGTTGTCTAAAAAACCAAAGGAAGCCACACAACCCAAAACAAACCAACCCAAATTAACCCAACCCATTCCAAATCCAAACCAAACCAACCCAAACCAAACCAACCCAACCCATAAGTTGTCTAAAAAACCAAAGGAAGCCGCACAATCCAACCCAACCCAAACCAAACCAACCCAACCCAGACCAAACCAACACAACCCAACCCAACCCAAAAAAAACCAAACCAACCCAACCCAAAAAAACCAAACCAACCCAACTTAATCCAACCCATTCCAAACCCAACCCAAAAAAACCAAACCAAACCCAAACTAAACCAAACCAAACCCAAACTAAACCAACACAACCCAACCCAACTCAACCAAACCCAAATCCCAGAAAAGAAAAGGCGATGGAGGCCAAAAAGTAACAGGGATTACCCAAAATATGTAAAAGAAATTAAGACATTTTTAGTTTAAAAACGAAAACAAAGCTATACCACAAAAATTGTAAGTGAAATGTGACTTTTCATAGTTGTTGACACTTCGTAAAAACAGTTATGAAGCGTAAACACCGTTGTTCCGTAGTGAATACAGTATGAAGAATGACACAAATGTTATAAAATGTGAAAGAAAAGAAACATATAGGAAGGATTTTTCCATTTTTTTATCGTTCGTAAAAGTGCCGATTTTTAGCTATTTTTCCTGAGAAATCGGTGTTTACCAGCGCCAATGTGACCGAAAAACCGCCCCAAAAATTACAAAAAACGGCAATATACGGCCTTATTACCGTCCCACCCTAGCACCCCTGTTTCACTCCACGCGCCCGTAAGATTGTAGGGTTTGAGAATTTCGAATATTCGTTGAAAACGCATACTCGTGTGACCTTCGCGCGAGAAATTTCTTAGAAATCGCAAGAGACACAAGTGTTCGATCGCTGGGGTATCTGGTGTGCAAATGATAGAACTAGAGGCAAATCCATCATGGCGGAGCGAGAAATCGGTAGTAGTCCACTTAAAATCAGTGCCAATTCCGCAGTTTCAAGGAAAATTCCAAACTAAAAATATATCTTAAATGCGCAAGGTTCAATGCGTACGTGGTTCAAATATTGTGAAAATACAAGCATTTTAAGTGGGTGAAAAAAATAAAGGCTGGTGGACCTCTTCGCAATATTTACCAAAACCCGTATTGCAACATAAAAAACTTCGATTAAATCCATTAAACAAAGATTCCCTTCTTGTCTTGAGTTATCAATAATTATTTACTCTGTTAATCTTTCATTTCACATAATAATCTTTCCTAGATTTGTCGTGTCTATCACACAGAAAACAACACATAATGTTGGTGTAATAAAAGCAATGGTAGCGCTACGCTTATACGCATAGCTATGCTTCTGTTACCGCCCTTGAGATGCCGCCGCCCGGGTGCGATGCACCCATAGGACGGTGCGGCTCTGCTTACATTAATCTAGTAAAACACGTTTTTCTTGCATAGAAATCAAAACAGCATTTAGGTGCGTATCCACTTGAGAATTTTCACGCGAGTAACTCTCGAGAGTCACTATCGGGTGGTGATTCACTTGAGAGCTGATTTTAGCTATAACTACTCACGAGAGCGAGCGAGCGGCGAGCTTCTCGCCGAGATTGCTCTCGAGATCTTTCCAATCCCTGTTCACTGCATGAATTCCTGAGAGCATTCAAGATGTCGTCTCACTTAAGAAAGATCGCAGCGGTCATTCTAGTTTATTGTAAAACGAAGAAGAATAACAGAAAGAAAAGTGGGTTAAGCCGTGGATTGAAAGAAGGCGTGCTTCCAGAAGTGACCAAGCGTTATTACTGAAATTAAAGATGCGCAGCGGTTTAGAAATTTTTGCAGACTGACAAGCAGTGAAGTTGAGCTTATTGTAGAATCGGTGGGACCTGAAATTTTTAACTAAAATGAGAAAGGCAATATCAGTGCGTGAATGAGTGTTGGTTAAACTGAGATTCTTTGCATCCGGCAAGCACACGTAATTACAAGGCACCCTTGTTATGTTTCTAATGTGAATTCTAATCCCCACCTTATCTGCTATAATATGAAAAAAATTGAGATTATTCTTACGGCAGTAAGAATAATTTTTCTTTTTCGCATACCAGTGAATTGTACAACGAATTTGCTTTGAAAATATCCCCGTCGATGAATAATTTATTTACCGGATAGATAATAACTATTATTGGCTTGTAATTAGTATTATTATTATCTTGGCTTATTAAGATAAAATATGCTTATCGAATTAATTGTGTTATTAAAAACTGCAAAAAGAAATTAAATTGAAATAGATAACAAAATATACATATTGACCCTAAAAGTTGCCCGTGATGTGGGGAAAGGGGTATGAAGACAATGATATCCCTATAGCTTCTTTCGCTATCTATTATTTTAGATTATATAAATAAACTTTCCCTAGGAGTGACATGTCTTTTCTTGCTTTCCGATATACATTTGTCAATTATGACACTCGTAAAGACATCGATAACTGACTCGCATGGTCATATATAGTCTCTTGCAAAACATTGCGAAAATGTTCGAATTCTGGACTCGAAGAAACGTAAATTGGTATCTTGGCCAGGTTCTTCAGATTCTAGCCCACTCGCGAAGTTTCCTTTGTTAAATTTTCATCACTTGTTTCCCTCATTCTTTATAGCGTGTATTATAATATGCCTCGATAGTCGAAAACTCAAATTGCAAACATATGGAATAAACAAGTGGCAGAGTTTGGTAAGCTGTTTAGCAATCGCTGTATGTGAATCATTGCAGTTAAAGAATTCGTTATTCATCCCCAATTATCAGCCTGGTAAAAAACAGCTTCATCAGAGAGTGAAATATGACCAAATGAAGTAATGAAGAATGTCGCTCTCTTTGTCCGAAATGCTGACAAAAATACGACGAGAAGGCACCCAATCGTACGAAGCATCCCAACCCTAGCGAGACGATCCATCCAGAGCAAATAAAACGAAAAATACCTGGCGACTTCAAACTGTTCGCATGGTTGCATTAAGCCTTTTAATTCCCTCCGTTCTCTTATTTTCCTTCTTACTTTCCCTTTCGGAGGCATCATTCTCTCTCTGGCTTATCTCAGGGCTCCCTTTCTTCTTATCTCGCTTAGCTCCCTTTCCATTTTTCGGTTTTCTCCTCTTTTCTGTCTCTTTCTTTATTTGCTTCCTCCCCTGGGTTTCTCCTTTCCTATGCCGCGATTTCCCGTCTTTCTCTCTCGCGACAATTTCCTCTCCCTTCTTCTCGTCATTCGCTTCCTTCCCTTCCTCTGATACCGCAACACCTTTCGTCGTCACCTCGGTAGATCCGCTCCTCGGGAGGCGATGTAGCGGGAGTACCGTGTTGCGGAAGACGATCCTTTCCCTAGCGACATCGATTTTCGCCTCATTTTCCCGAAGGAAATCGAGGCCTAAGATCCCGTCACATGGCAACTTAAAATCTCCACCTACCACGTGAAATCGGTGCGA